>JAUOBX010441096.1:0-10431 GCA_032360705.1 Eupentacta quinquesemita
CATGCATGGTCATAAGTTTCTGTACTAAAATGTCTGGCCGAATGGTATTGAAAGCACTAGAAAAATCAATAAAAACGGACCTAACAAATGTGTTAGGCTTGTCAAGGTGCTTCAAAATATTATGAATGTATACAAGAACAGCATCATCAACACCGCGTTTACTCTGATAAGCAAATTGGTTAGCGTCAATGACTACACCCTCCTCAGCAAGGAGAAGTTTCAAATCTACCTTTACTAGGCACTTTATTACATTCAATGTTAAAGAAATAGGCCGATAATCATTAAGGCATGTAATGATTTTCTTCTTGGGGATAGGAGAAATAATGGATCTCTTCCAGCTATTGGGTAGCAGGGAATATTTCAGAGTATATCCCTGCAGCAGTACCGGACTACAGAGACGATATCAGATGAACAAGATGCGTTGCTGGCACACTGTGCTTAATTACGATTCAAGTACCTCTGATAGTAAAATAACAGCGCATTTTAATTAGCCTTGAGGAACAGGACCACCCCCTTTTATGTACCTTTAGTCCGCGACTCGAACTAAACTCGCCATTCCCAGATAATTATCACTTGACAAGTTCTGAGAAATTGCTCTCACATGCCACTGTAGCAAATGTTAGATTCAATACCGGACAAATGTGACGCACGTAGACTGAAAATGTTGATTTATCAAGCAGTAAAACTTGGTATGTTCCATGTATGTTGGAATCAGCCACATGTAGAAATTGGAATTACCAATCACCTGCCCTATAATGTCAGTTTATCTAACCTTGATTGTACCTCAGGCTTAGTTAGTAGCCATTGGGAAAGTGAAGAGAGGCCCGTATTTCGATGTAAGAAAATCACAGTGATGAGTAATTATCTGCGATGAGAGAATGTAACCACCGCCCACGGATATTTACGTCTAATGTGTAAGCAAGTGGAACTCCCGTCATCATGACTTCAAGTAAATATCTCTCGCGGTCAGGTTCTTAGTGATTACTTCCATATTTGGGTTTGTTGACATTGTTTGTTACATTGTTTATTATGCTGGAGGTACTCATAGTCTCATAGTTAGTCGTGTTTATGATAATTGGGTGAGAATTATTAGCAATCAAACCCATGTCATTTCCCACCCGTCACTATGGAGGGGAGACAGCGGAGAGAGAAAGCATACTTGAAAAAGAAAATAAAACCACAGCGGGTAGTAACTAAATCTTGAGAAACAGGGCCACCGCTCTCTGTTATGTACAGCTGATGTGTTAATGACTCGAGACATCATATATCAGTTGGCGAGTTGGTGAGTTGGTGAGAAAGTGTTTCTACATGCAACTGTCTTGAATTTTAGATTCAGTACGTGATAAAAAATTACGAAATAGTCACACACTGCCCAAATTATCGATTGTGAATGATCAAACAATGAAACTTTGGTATGTTCCCTGTACGTTGGGATAATACACAACGAGTTGAAATGACCAGTTACCCACCATATAACGTCGGTTTATTTGACCGCCTTGCTCGTGCCTCAGGCTATAGTTGAAAGCCCCAGAGAATGTGAAGAGAGGCAATCCTTTGGTTGGAAGTAAATCACAGCGGTGACTAATTATCTGTAATGAAAGAAACAGCACTACCGCCTTCTGGAATCTGCGTCTAATTTATATGCAAGCAGATCTCCGTCTTGACAACTGTCATATTCCTCGCGGACAGGTCCTTAGAAATTGTTCCCATATGTGAGTTGGTTGAGTGATTGGTGCCAGCGCGAACGACCTTGTTTGTGTTGGAGAAATACCGGGCGTAGTTGATTATGATTAGTTAGGTTAGATGAAATGGAGACCAATGTCATGCCATTGCTTGTCTTGAGGACTTCTGTTGTGCAAGGTCGTGGTATGTGAGGAGCTGTACTGTTTTCTGAATGATTGTAACCAAAACTTTCTTCATGGCAACATAAATTGGACACTGGATACGAATTGAAGACAACGTTAGCTCATTTCATGTCATATATTGTGTCATACACGATAGTCATAATAGTTAACGCTAAGAACTGATTAAATCGCTAAAACTTCTGCAGAATCGGTAGAATGTGAACATTTTCCAAGGGTCATGGATATTATGTATCGTCTACATATATCAATGAAAAATGAATAGTGCATTGTATTCGTTATCCAATGATTAGCTAGAATTCCATTTTATAATACCAGTCTGAATACGGTGTGCGATAATGTCTGAGCCATACACAATATTTACCACACACAAGGTACGGTCATGCTACAGTACAATAACTGTTAACATTAGAAACCGATAACACTTCAGAACAGACGTTTTCGCCACTTGCATCAACGTCTATTCATTGGGTAGCTGACTTTAGATCCCGTTGGTCGGCGTTGATACTCAATATTTAATTATACTTGATACATAATTACAACACTGCTGAGAGACCATGGGTCAGTCAATCAATTAAGCTTCCCATCTGAAATCTTTTCAGCCAACGATGCATAGTGCGCCCAAATTAAGTATGAACCGGCTCTTTTGGGATAGTTTCTCATTTACAAGAGAATCTGTCAACGAACTCCCTGTAATTTTTGGTAATGTTGGTGAAACTACATTTCCCATGGTTACCTCTCCACTCTGTTCCAACCATATACGCTATGAAATATTATTATGAATATGACTTTGACGAATATCACTTTCCGCTACATCTGCAGACATGTGTGACTATCCTGACATTTTCCACAAGGAAGTCCTCGATTTAATATCTTATGCTAAAAATTCGAAATACAAAATATGGGCAAACAATAATCCAATTTATATTGTGTCATAGCAGATAGAATTACACAAAAAATTATGCTAAAGAAATATACCCGAAACGTTACTCAAATACACAGGGTATCCCTTTTCTGCAGGTGAGCCATATGTGTATTGTACTCTGTATGCCAGATATATTTTGTGTAATCTATTGCATCAGTATTCCCAAGACTGATAAATTCGTCGATGGTCTCCGCGTATCGTAGTAATGCCACTAAACTATGTAGGGAGCTCGGGGTTCGCTCACTTCAGTAAAAGAATAGTCCGACACAGATGCAATAAATATAATTACGCACAGTATTCATCGCTGAAATGCTTGGTCACTATGTGCGGTGTCGTCAAAGCCCGTGTTACTCTTTGCACCTTATAAGACATGGATCGCCATTCGAGTAGCAATATCACTTACCCTTCAAGTTGCCGTCTGGATTATGACAAATATGGAGCAAATTATTTTTACTAGGAGAACGGATGTCTGGCAAATCTTGACAATAACCCAATGAGTGATTTTGACGTTTGTGATGTAGCAGAGTTTGCTACTATGGAGACATTTTATGAACGATTTTTTTTCTTCATAAACGAACGTTTTATGAGCATGACGAACATGCCTGTTTTATTTTTACCCTAAGCCTTTTGAATTATAAATGAAACGATTTATTCACACAACTTTCAATTGTACATCGTGGACAATCTCTTCAAATTGTTTCGCATTACAAGGGGAACTCCCAGGTTGTTTATACAAATGCAACGAATGCTGCCCTGCTCAGCATATTTTTTCCCGGTGTTATTCTCAGAACACCAGACAATCCGTTCGTCTACTACTCTATGGAAATCGATTTACGAAAGGATCCTATACAAGATATACGTTACATCCGTCTTCTGGTAAAACGGGTTAATACGACGTGATATTGTATTGGTCGATAGAAGTCGATATATAGAAATCGGATTCTCTGTATTTGTTTCATTTGATTCCAAGCATATATAGGCCTAATATAGATGAGAACGTATTCACGGAGATTGATTCAAAGGAGTTCCTCGTATACGGAGCATTTGCAGATATGTATATATAATATAGGCAATCAGAAGCGGAAGAACGTATTCACCGGATCCTCTCTAATCTTACATTTTAAAACATATTTTCTATATATTTTGATATATCATATCAGTAAATAGTATGGTAATAAATTGATTAGTTGCTCAAAGTCGGAACATCTCGACTGCTTTCCAACTATTGTTTCTTCGCACTGGCACTCGCTCCGAGAAATGAATTATAGATAGGCCTACATATTTTTGGGACATGCTGCGTACGGTATATAACTGATAGAAGATAAGATTCCTGTCACTGTTGCCTAATAGCAATAACAGAATTTACTAATTACTGTAATTCAGTGTGTAGGATGGTTGCGTGGCATTTCCCCCATATCTCTTTATTCTGACTAAACTGCCTTCGAACTAAATTATTTCTTGTTTGAATCTCGGCATCTCAGTTTCCCCCAAAGTCCACCTCCGACATTTGATCATGTATTTTCAATGCATATTGGACCTAAATAAAACCAGGTAACATTTATTTATGTCGGAACTTGCCATTTTATTATGTATTCAAGATTGTCTTCAGCTTACAGGAGCTCATCCAGTATAATTATAACAGTTAATTATTAACATTTCCATCACGAGCAAACCATGCATATCGGATACGGTGTTCAATAAATAGTGAGGGTTGTCCGAAATTCAATGATAAATAACTGAAATATAATTCCTAAAATTTGTTCAAGAATAAATTGGTCTGTCATATTGTTGGGAGTGTGCTTTTTTGCCCTCACAATTGACCTCGATTTGCTATCATCACCCCGAATTGAGAGATTATCGAATTATCTGACCTATACCTATCTGCCTATTATTAATAATCCATTTCCCATTGAACCTCTCCTACGTGCGTCTGATCATCCGATGGAAAAACTGACTTTCAGTTCGAAGCATACACTTTACCCCAAGGTTTCCTATGATAAAGACAGCGATTTCCACGCCGCTGCACACATTGGAGGGGTTAATGACAGCTTCACAGTCCACTGAGGCCAGATATCATATGTACTACGACCTTCGCATTAGAGATATATGTTTTGTTTGCTATCCATCCAGTAGGTTGACATGGAGGTAGTGGTAATGGAGAGTGAATCACAACGGATAGTAAAAAAAACCCTGGAGAACAGGAACCCTGCCAACTGGTCTATACGTCTAATTGCGATGTATTTTTACTCAGAGAATATCAGTCGATGCCTAACTAGCAGGTACACCTCGCCATAACACCATTTCACGAAGCCAGTGAAGATAGGACATACTCGTTTGTTCACCCGCTATACTCGTAACTCCGATCCTGACCCCGGGCTATATAGTTTGCATCCCGCGAGAGAGCGAATTATTTCAGTGCAAGTAACTCACGTCGAAGAGTAATGATCTTTAGTGGGACAGAACAGGACCGCCGCCTAGCGCATGCTGGTAGCAATGGCTAATGTGTAAGCAAGAAAATATCCGTCAATTTCTCCCGATTTCTTTCCATGTGCGAGTTTGTTGACATTGTTTGTGACAGTGTTCATCTCAGAAGTACTGGGGTATATGGTGATTAGCTAGGTGCGGTGTTCTAGAACTCACATACATGCCGTCGTTCACTTTTCAATTATCAGTGCTATAATGTTAAACGTTAGGAACTGGTGGAATCAGCTGAATTCGAACAAATTCAATGGTTAATGTATCGTCTACCGTTATAATGGAAAATACGCCTTGGATAAGACAATGAAGCACACGTTATGGCAATCTAATGTATCCGTGTCCTAACAGCTATCGCATTTGCGGCCGGTTTCGTATCGCGGTATCGCCCCTCAAATAGTTAGGGAGGCCCAGGGTATGCACAATTCGAGGAAAAAGTTGATATGAGATTAGTATTTCATACAGATAGTACTGCATAGCAATGATCGTTGATATGGCTGGTCACTATGTGCAGTGAATTAATAAGCATTGAAGCATGTGCTACTCATTGAACGTTTCCAGTTCATGGGACGCTGAATGGATAACAGTATCAGCAGTATGCCCCTACTACTCTTTCATTTGCTGTCTGGGTGAGAATAATGGAACTAATAGTGTTTACATAAAAGAGAGGATGTCTGGCAACTATCTACAATATCCCAATAGGTAATTGTGGCGTTTGTGACGTAGCAGAGTTTGTTACTATGGAGATCTGAATGAATGTTTCATGAACAAACATATGACGCACATAATTATCTGTTTTATTCTTGCTGGTTGGGACATTCATGAAACGCATGGCTATAGTATTCATTTACGAAAACTTTCATTTGTACATCACAGGTATTTCTCGAATCTTTCAAAGGTTGAAAAAAAATGCTCAAATAGAATGGTACAGGGAAGTGGTTTCCATCTCACAGGAAGTCGAATTAGCTCAGTCGTTAGAGCTTCGCACCTGCGACCAATAGACTACGATTGGTTATAGTGAGGCCAGTTCCCTCATTAAAAAATCCCCGGGCAGAACGATGATGTGACACACTGATTTAGTGGGGTGTTGGAGGAAGGAGAGAGAGAGAGCACTATCAAGTGCGGGGTTGACAAGTCACTTGTGAACAGGGGTAATATCTGGGTGTAAATCTCGAATCTTCCAAAAGTTGACGTGTGGTCCAAGAATGTTCAAGGCGAATATCGAAAAAAAGAGAAATACGTACAAAAAAGACTACATAGAAGTGGTTTTCATTTAACAGGAAGGCGAATCAGCTCAGTCGTTAGAGCTTCGCACCTACGACTAATAGACTACGATTGGCTAGTGAGGCTTCCTCTCAGTGCTGTCGGACAAAGCGTGTCTTCCAACTGATGGTTCAAGTCATTGAAGAGTCCCAGAGCGAAACGATGATGTGAAACACTGATTTGATGTGGTGTTGGAGGGAGGAGAGAGAGAGCACTATCAAGTGCGGCGTTGACAAGTCACTTGGGAACAGGGGTAATATCCGTGAAGTACTTCTTTACTACTATTATTATTGTAATATCCGACGGGTAAAATCACTGTTATCACGCAGCTCTTGGAAAAACGAGTCTGTTGTTTGTGCAATGTATAGGAATCAGTTGTACTCAGGGATATTGTCTTGCACAATCAGCGCCTGCTAATGAATTAGTTCTGATCCGCGGTTGTTCTATATTTAAATTGATTAATCGCTGATATTATTCTGGAAAACCATCATCACATGTTCAAATGTTGCACTACGATTCCATTCCCAAAATGAAAAAAGTTCCGTTCGTCTACTACTTCATATGATTTGAATTAAAAAAATGTCAGTGCGGGAATGCTTCACATCCTACCAAAACAGGTTAAATGAGGCCTACCACCAGATTTGAGAGCATTATTATGAAGATGGCTTTGAGGAGGGTCCCTGCTTACGCTGCATCTGCAGACACGCGTGGCCGATATTTGGAGATTTCACTGTAGGCAAGTGGAAGGGACTATTCGCAGGGTATACTCAAATCTAACATTGAATAATATATCTATATATTCATATATGTTAGGAAATATTTGGTGTATCATTCCCTCCGATGGCCTGTAATAAAATGTCTCAATTGTAGCCACACATTGTTGCAACTGACATCGTCCCCATATACGAATATGTGAATAGCGAACTGCAAACTACGAACGCATTTTTCAAAGTGAGTTATATTCTCTTCAAGATAACACCCCGGATGACGCAATACTTGATCGATGACCGCAGCAAAACTCTTATACACTCATCATGATGATGCGGCACTGGGAATATTGCTGCAAAATAAATCAATAGTGTGGTAAACAATGAGTAACTTGTCCAAAAAATATAGACTGTTTGCCAACTACTGGTCTGTCTTATTGGCACTTGCTACAAAAGAGTTCGATAAATGATTAATTATAGAACGTGTGCAGTGTATATTCTGCAAAAAATAGGTCTGCTGTCCCTGTCACGTAACAGCAAGAAACGAGATACAAATGACTGTATGTAGAGATGTTGCTGGGCATTAGTCCCATATTTTTGAAGCTATCAAGCCCTCACAACCGTCTCCAAATTGAGTGATTATCGGGATTGCTGTCCCCCACCTATCATTTATAACTTATTTTCCAACGGATATATCCAGAGTGCATCGGTTCATACCAACAATAATTGTCTAATGAAAAAGCTTTCAGGCTGAAGAAAACACTTCACCCCTAGTTCCCTGATACAGACCTTTCAAAATAAACGTTAACTCGTATTTTCAGCTTTCCACTCCGCTACACTGATTGGAGGGGTCAGTGACACTACACGCAGTCCACCGAGGTCGAGTGCTTCATTGAATGTGTGACGCATTCTCAGATGATGACATTTTCATAGCACTTCGAACAGGCCTACGACCTTGGCATTAGTGATACCCGTTTCGTGATCCTGTTAAATAATTGATATCTACGATACTAGGAGCTGAAGCGTAATAGAGGAAAGGAGCCTCTTGACAGAATATGAAAGGATATAATGGTATCAGCTGCATAATTTTTTTCTCGATAACAATCATTGTGATTGAATATGATTTCACAATCAGACTACTTATTGCAGTACTAGGATGAGCAACTAATGAGCACAGTCAACCGGAAGTCTAACGATTGGTGCTGTTTTTGCAGGTTGGAAAGTACCTTCAGCCGACTGTAAAACTGTTATTTTTATTTCGACCATTCGAAAGCTCTCTAGTCGGTGACGAATCTCACGGAAGCCTTCATTTCTGACCAGGCAGGTTGTAGCAGAGGTAAGTTCGGTGAGTAATTATGGATTCATATGGGGAAGATGTGGGCATTTGGGCATGGGCTACCGCATATGAAATCTGCCAGTGAAGTTTGGCATATTGACTACGGTTTGTTGATCTACCTTGCTCGTACTTCAGGCCGCTATATTTTATAACCCGGAAGTGAGTAGATAGAGGCAAGCATTCCTGGAAGAGTAAATAACAATGAACACTGCTCTCTGGTCAGTACCTCTAAGGCTCTAATATGAGCCTTCACGATAAATTCTGTGAAATTGTTTTCATATGCGACTGTCCTGAATTTTGGACTCTATATGCTTGATAAATTTGACGGAACAGTCCTCATTGAGTTTTGCAAGAAAGTTACTGGTCTGAGTTTGTTACCGTATTTTCACGATAACGACCAATACGTAACTATCTTGGTAGGCCTACACCTCGCCATATCATGAAACCGGTAGAGATAAAAAAAAACTAGTTTGTTCGCGCGGCGTTCTCGTACCTCCTGATATCGAGCTATAGTTTATAACTCCCGGATAGGGACGAGAGGCCAATATTACTGTGCAAGTGAAACACCTCGGTGGGTAATTATCTGTAATGAAGGAGGACAACTACCGCCTATTGGTATCGTCTATGATCAGTCCAATACGTCTAATCAGTGAGCAAGTATATCTTCGTGATCACAACTGTATAATAACCGCTTTGGGCGTTTTCGTACAAATTGCTTCCAAGAATGAGTGTTTACATTGTTTGTGACATTGTTCATGTCAGAAAAACTAGGTAATAGTGTTTATGATAATGAATTTAATTTAATAGAAACCAACCCCAATGACGTCGTTCACTTTTTAATGAGGCATTAATGGTCCGGAAGACAACGGAAACAGTTGCGCATCTCTGGTAGTAGCAAAAAAGAGCAGATGGTAATCAACGAGCGTAACAGGACCTTCACAAGTACAAAACATCATATATCACTTGATGAGTTCTGGAAATGTGTTACTACCTGCGACTGTCGAAATGATCGCACCCGCACGTAGCCCAAATTACCGATTGGGAATTGGCGATGTATTTGTTCCAAGTCGGGAAACTTGGTATGATCCTGGAAGTTGCGAGTCCGGTTATTCACATCAAGTTTGAAATTACCAGTCACCTATCCCTATAACGCCAGTTTGGTTATCCGCCTTGCTCAAACCTCGAGCTATAATTTATAGCCTCAGTGGAGAAAGGACAAGCCTCTCTGTACAAGTGAATCACAGCAATGAGTAATTATCTATAATGAGAGAGAAACAGGCCCGCCGCCTGCTGGTACCCACGGCTAATGGGTAAGCCAGTGAATCTCCGGCACCACGTCCGTAAAATCCCGCGCGGCCAGTTCATGCCTATTGCCTCTGTGTGTGAGTTTGTTAACATTGTTCGTGACATTGTTTTGTCAGCGGTACTGGTAGTAGTGCTCACGATCATTGACTATTGGTGAGATTTGACAGTAATCATATCCATGCCGTTGCCCGCCCGTTTACATATTATACAATTTATGACACGTAAGGCAGTGGGGAGTGATCCCTGATAAAATAAAAAGATCACAACGATGTGGTGTGATTCCTTGCCTTTAGTCGTAACATGTATAATGTGTAATGAGTGCTACCGCGTGTTTGTTTAATGGTAGTTGACAACAAGGATCATATAATATGCCATTTCAGAATAGGTAATGCATGAAACCACTTCAGACTTGAGATACCTAGGTATGTGATCTATTCACCCTGTTCTCCCACCCCTCCCCTCTCAGAAGAGTATGTATGTCTGTTTCAAATTTAAATCCATGATTTTCAGTTCAAATCATTATAAATGAGATGTTTTTGTCACCGTTGTGGCGACAAG
>JAUOBX010441207.1:0-10431 GCA_032360705.1 Eupentacta quinquesemita
TAAAAATAAACATAATACGCAGCAGTTATCACTGAAGAAACAATGTCATGGATGATATGCATATATATGTTTATTCATGGTAATGAATATAGCACTGTCTAGAGAACATGGTGTGATATTTTCAAAATAATAACATCTCGTTCATATATAGCGCTTTACAGATATAACCCCTGAATGCCCTGATCATTGGTGACTTGTCAATCATGCACCTTATAGTGCGCATTTCATTCTGTTCTTTCCTGACGCACAGACACTGTGTATCACGTCAATGTGTCCCCCGGGGGACATCCCAATAGGGCTGCCGAATATGGCGTACGCTACTATTCACCACTAACAAGTCACCTCACAAGGTTCCCAGAAAGGCCTGGTGGGACCAGGCACCGCGAACGCCAGCCGCAACTTTCTGATCACAAGTCCAATGCTCTGCCGACTGAGCTAATCCGGTTCCCAAAATGTTTGTTTGCCATGTCGCTTGTAAATACTGTTTCAGTTTCCATTTAAATCTTCTTGAACCACTGATTTTAGGTATAACAAATAATATTCGCAAGATGGTCCCTCAAATACATTTCATATTCAATTGGGCTGAGATGCTCGCCACAGAGGCATTGCCTCCCTTGTTCTGTGTCCTGGTGAAGGTTTGCAGCTGACTAGAGTGATTTGTCCAGGCATGGGTCACGCCACAGAGGCATTGCCTCCCTTGTTCTGTGTCCTGGTGAAGGTTTGCAGCTGACTAGAATGATTTGTCCAGGCATGGGTCACGCCACAGAGGCATTGCCTCCCTTGTTCTGTATCCTGGTGTAGGTTTGCAGCTGACTAGAGTGCATTGTCCAGGCATGCACCCATGCATGTATGGGCTTGATACCCATGCCTGGCGAGTGAACCATGAACAACATTTCCATGAAACCAGAGCCTTTGGTTTCGATTCATATTTGGCTCATTTGACCTGATAGATAATGCCTATTGGCTGCTGTCTTGCCTGGCACTAAGCACAAAAACTGGAGTAGGGAATAATAAGGGGTGGTAATCGGCATGTTTCCCCCTGTTTGTGAATACCCTACATATTGAGGTGCTGCCGAAGTAGCATGTCCTAATTCCACCTGACATCTTCCTATTTATGAATTGTATTTTGTATGATTTATACTGGAATAAACAAACTGAACTTGAAACTGGTGAAGGATTAGCACCTGCCAACATGGGCAGTATCTTGCCCCCGTTCATGTTCAGACAATGAGCAACCACCTGGACATTTCCCACACAACCTAATCCATCTTCAGGTCAATTGTCCAGGTGGGAATTGTCTGGCCACCTCGGGACCATGGTAGCCCACTTAGCTATGAATGGTAATCTTAAGAGGTTGTTGGTTGGGGTTCATGTTGTCTCCTTGAGCAAAATATATCATCTTGAATGCCTGCTCCACCCTATACCTTGTGGTACATTTCAGCAAATCTTCCCTCCTATTTTATTACTGTTCCCCTTTAATACACACTCTGATCTGTCCGTTCACTGATTTGTCACCGCGATCCCCGAGGTGACTGGTTGCTCTGGGGCTGGTGGCCACACTGATGCAGGGTAACAATATATAGGGCGAGTATCGTAGCTCACAGATTCACAAACTCCTTTATTTGTGGAGACAAATTTGTGTGCCGGGTCCCAAGAAGCCAGAATTGCGCAGGTCTGTTTCCAATGATCAGGAGACACAATTGTGAAGCGCGTTGGGATATGGATCCCCCCTATAAATGTGTCATGGGCTATGAGCCCCTTGTAATAAACTGCACAGTTAGGAATTGGTACAGTAATTCTATCCAGCCTAGCAACTGTTAGACCTATGCTGGAATCTACCACATAGAATCTTATTGCCATTGGCGATGGGTCTGTGATGTTTTGAGGTTGAAACTAGGGCACATGATAGTTTCCAGCCAAGTGGAATATTGATGATGCTGAACTACTACAATGTGCCAAAGGAATGTTAGTCTGTGTTTGAACATATTTTGCATTGTGTACATTTCTCTTTCTCATCAAACACATTTGGAAAATGTTAGGTATTAAATTGTCTTTGCCTTGTGTATAATTCTCCTCTTCCCAGCACATTACTATTCCGATGTTGTTATCACAGCTACTTATTGAGCATTTTTATGATGTTGTAAATTTTCGAGAGTTGTGAAAAGCGGAAAAACATACATTTCTGATTTTTTTTTTGTCTTCATTTATATTTTACTCGGTTAGTGGGCGACACTTGTGAATACCTTCTTGTATTGGGTATAATCAATCATGTTCTTCATCACTATTACCCCTCAGCTTACTCACACATGTTCTACTCTTGCACGTGCCTGTCGGTGCATGTTTCCGCTCGAATATGCGAAGGCTACCCAATCCTGCAAGCTGGTCCCTTGGGAATTGTTTGATCATGACTGCGAGTGACGTTGCTTCAGCCTTGGCCAATCTGCGGGCACATGATTAGAGAAGGTGGCCTCTCCACAAGTGTGCCTCTCCTCTCAAAGTTTGACCACAATGTCTCTGCTCGACCTGACAAATCTATGTAGTCGGGTCGGCGCGCGCGTGTGTCTGTGACGCTGCTTGGGGACACTGTGACTAACGAAGAGAAGGTTGGATTGAACCCATGCAAGAATTTGAATTGGCTCAGTCCTCGATTCTAACAAGACTGCTATCGTAAGACTGGACAGTAGCCTGACGCCGGGTCTGGACCGCACAGATCGCAGCCGCATCGGGAATGTTCCTCTCCTGGAGGTGACACCGAAAACCTGCACACAGAATAGCAGAGGTCGGAGATGATGTTTGCTCTGGCCATGCATGCCCGATCAAGGCTAAGCGCCGCGCCCACGAGTGTCCTAGTCGCAACAAGGAAAACACAGGGCCTGCGCCGGAAGCTGCAAGACCACTAGTAGTGACAGCTCAAGGGGAAGTCGTGGTCAACTTGGTATGTAGATAAGTCTTAGTGAGAAGGTGTGCCCTATTTTTTTCAGTGCATGTGCGGGTCACCAAAGGTCAGAGGCTAAAACTGAAATATTGCAAAGAGCCATAACTCCCATTGGCAAAGTCCCACATGTTCAATCTTCTGGGACGAGGTGCGAATAGTGTTGGGGATCATTTTCGACCATAACGGCCATTTCATCAAAGGTCATCGAAGGTCAGTTAGGAGTCAAAATCTTTTTTTTGGGAGGTGCGCCATTGTGATCCATTAGTCGACCCGCATCTGTGTGACCTTTGACCTCAATTTGACCTTTACTAGTTTTTATGCCGAATAATGTTTTGAAGGCCCTTTTCGGATGTCAATTTCACCTTCCGATCAAAACGAGACATAATTTTAACCCGTGTGACCTTTGTGTGCAAAGTTATCGGAGGTCAAAGTTTTCGGTTTGAAAATTAGCGCAGTTGTGGTGCTCGTAGAGATTTGTATTGTTGTTTATTGGTGTGCTTGAGTCAAACAACCCCTGATGATGAGGTCAAAGGTCAAGTCTCAGAAAATGTGCTTATTTCAGGAGCATGCCAGGTCGCTCCATAAGGCCGAACTGACCGTAACAATTTCGGATTTCGTAACATATTAGGACTCTCGTGAAGAAGACGCGATGACTAATACCCTGCAGCCAATCAAGTCACCGCTCGATTCCTCCCCGCAGAGAACCACACTGCTTGCGGCTGTATGATATGACAGCGATGCTAACCCGTGGGATCCTGCGCTACACCGGCTGGCCTGCGTGCTACTACGGCATGTGTCATATTTAACGCTGACCGGAGCATGAAGAGGCCGTGACAGGCTACGGTGCACACGCATGTGCGAGGGAGTGTGAGTGAGACAGGAACATCCATAGTTCAGCAGATTGTTATTATAGCAGATTATTGCAGTATTGAGCTGGTCAGGTTCCGATTGACTCATTGGCTCACAGTCGTAGCCGGGCTTTCGATTCGGTGTTGTGTGTCAATCTCTCATGTCAAACTAGCATCCAACGAAAGGCACGACACAGTTTCCATGAAATTGTGGTATAACTTAGTCTAGATCTCTCGAGTGCAGGATCTCACCTCTGACGTTATAACACACAGTACCCCCTGATGCATAGCTTAATTTGTTTCCGATCTAGTGGTCCAAAGTTCACGATCGGAACAATGTTAGCCACACTTTACACTACGCTCTCACCTTTGTACAAATATACAGGCCGTTACCACAATTCCTCTATTGTCCCATATATATACATGTACAGTATTCTTTGGCAAACAGTTCAAATGACAAAAGGGTTTATTATCTATACCTGAACAAAATACTCCTTAAGGTCAAGTTTCTTACCTCGAAAACTCTTTGACTTCACTGGCTATAGATTCGTAATCACCTGTGAACTTGAAAGAGCCGTGGATTTTTCTGGAAAAGATCAAAAACAGAATTCTCACCTGATTATACATAATAAATATTCGGGGCATGATAGCAGTAATAAACCTCTGTAAGATTTTTTTTACTCATTATTCAAGTGAACAGTGGACAATATTCAGCTCAATAAATTACCTACTATTCAAGTTCTTACAGGTAAAGAGATACTGCACAGGTAACACCGATAAAGGACCTTCTATACGACTATACCACAGTTGCCAGGAAGTCACCAAAATTGGTTAAAACTGCAGTAAAATCAACACAAAAATATGGTGCAGCTCAAGCCATTTCGAACAAGTCACTATACAAAGTTAATGGAAATAAGTTACCTAAATCTCGCCACCACCAGTACTGTTCAATTAAAGGTACCAAATTGTGACTTGTAACAACTTACAGCACCTGTTTGCAGTGTTGTAAGTTGTAACTCAAGTCAAATAGGGTGCAACTCAAGTCAAATAGGGTGCAACTCAGGTCATTTGAGGCAAATCACTATAGGTCAATGGGAGTCAATGTCACCCAAATCTCACCAAGTTACTAAGCACTAGTCAAACTTGAAACCCCATTTGTGACTTGTAATGAAATGTGATGTAGATTTGTATGTATACCATGCCCACTCCCCCCAGATATGACCATGCAAACATTAGCTTGGCTTCATTGCTGCACTTCAGTCAGCCTATCGAACCCAGGAATAACCTCAGTGGGCATCCCTAATAGCCAAAACACGAATAACCAACTTCGTTCACTGCAAAACACTCTCTCAACATTGCATTTCTGTATGTCGCAGAACCTAACGAAGCTTCCACTAGCAACTTCCTTGCCAATTAAATCACTTCCCAGAACTGCTCCTTGCACTTTTATTTCATTTTACGCCTCCGGGCTCAACAGCACTCCATATGAGCAAGAATCCAATCTCTTGAAGTTTTCCGCCAGGCGAGTACAAAGGGATGGAGGACAGAGATCGTTTTTTATTGAGCAAGACCAAGAAATCCAATTCAGCCTTCCACAACCATGCTACTGGAGGGGGTGTTCTTTAGCCTTAGGGGGGTAAAGGCAGTGGTTTGTAGCTCCCTTCATTATTAGATGGAGACACTACAAATCTCTGAAACAACTTCATCTCTCTGTGTTCGCAATATACATGCTTGTATTCAATGCAAGACGTTTTATAACCGTCTGCAGGAATAACCTATTCACTATGGTTATGTGTATTTCATGAGCAGAGCTCCAGGGTCTTGTCATCGATATACATGTTATAAAACAACTGAATACACCGGGGACAGTTAAATAATTTGCGATACCAATTATGGTATATATACAACTTCACTTATTTATACCAGTTGAGCGTATGGTGAAGATTCACTGGAAATGGCATTTGTAATGAAACAAGATTTTTTTTACAAACAACAGAATACTTTGAAACATGAAGAGACTACCAAATAAAGCATAGCCCCAAGCTGTAGCAAGTTGCTCGGGAAAAACAAAATATTTTCCTATGTGTAGCAAAATTGTGGTTTATCGAAGCGCTTCATGTAAAACTAATCGACCTGGGGCAAGGAAAGTATTTCTCGGGCAAGTGTTGTATTCCACCAAGCCAATAGAAACAACTACAGAAAGTGAATCTTGGAGACTGCCATCGAGTCATGGAATAAATTTCCCAGCAGTGTGCCAGTAGGGGAAGGGGAAGAGGCGATACTTTCAAAGTTATGTTAAATAACACTTACCCACAAAATTTCTTTGTACAAAACCATGAACCTCTTTGGCAATAGCTGAAAATGAATCAGATGGAAGTAATATAGGTAACAAATGAAAATATTCAGGTTTCATAACCCCCATGCAACAATCAGCCATGAGACCATGTGACTGACTGCCCAAAGAATTACAGAAGATTACATTTTATTTTCCAAAACACCAGGAAAACATGTAACTACCTATGCCAGTCTTTGTATCCAAAGGGAAGAATTGGGATGTGTAAAGTTGGAGACTCCAGGGGTGGGTCCTATCAAGTGATTTTGCACAAGTCCCACACTATTTTTCCTAGTTGGTGCTCACTTTGAGGTGAAGTGGGGCTGCCGTGGGGAGTTTGAAGGAGGGGGGCATGAGCCTCATTTAGCTTCATGCGCAGAGGCATTCAATTGTTGGGTCGTCATTTCCTTCTCCATCCAATTCCACCCATTCAAATTTTTTGCAAGGCATCATTGTAGTTAGTGGTCACTGTCCTTGGGAGGGGGACATGGGAGGCAGGTGTCCCCATCCCCTTTGTTGGGTATCCGAGAGAACCGAGATATAAAGTGGTGGACTTCATAACATATATTAACTGACTGAGAATGGCTCCAAAACTGAGATACCAAGCTTTGGAATTTTTGAGGGCTCATGGCCTGTGTCCCCCACCCTCCATGGCTTCATGTCTACATCCCACCCCCATTCAGGTTATTCGGGGATCCACCAACCGAGCTAAATCTGAATATTTGTAGTTCGCCAATTACATCACATCACATCAGCATCCTAAAACACATGCCTAAAACTTATTATTTTGTTTTTTTCTTTTCGAACCTACCTAATAAAACCAATCATACACCGCCGTGACTGATGAAAAGTCATGCGCCTCTCAGTTTTCATTACCGCTGGCTCAGCGAATCGAGCAGGCAACAGGGATCCCCGACTCGATTCATCAAATTTGGAGATCACCGGAACGGAGAAGACGGCAGTGGGTGTCAACTGTCCCGGGGACATGTGTGACTAAGGCAGAGAAATCGATGGTGGATCGAAGCAGCATATCAAGTCAGCGGTTCCGGTACCTCAAACCCTGAAATATTGCCTTTCACGCCAACAAACTATGGGGGCCCTTCGATATACTCCTTTAATACCGGGTAAAAAATCAAAACATTGAGGCTGTTGTTTCTTCCCCATGGGAGCTAGGGCTGCTTATCCTTAGCTAAAGAGAAATGGATTACAATTTCCCCCTGGGTTGAAAGAAGACACCAAATAAGAGAACATGGGAGCATTCAATAAATTCCAATAGATTCACAAACTTCCAATAAACCTCACTCTGGGCTGTTTGTGCATCCCTTTTAATTGAATTGGGCACCTGAGGCGTTTCATACAAGTTATTAAATAAATCTCCCAGGATGGATTTTTCTCACCATCGATTTCTTCCTAGATGACAGACTCTGAATCTCAATAAAAACTGTATTGAGATGGTTCCAGGCAACAAAATCATTGCTACTAAGATTTGTTCATCTTTGGTACTTTAGTTGGAAAGATTGTAGAAAGAAGTGGTGCAAGTGGTGTAATTTTCTTCCAACACTTGTGGGCTACCAATAACAGCATTTGTTACTAATGTAAATGATGCTTTATTGATTTTCTCTGCTTCATTAACCAGTGCAGAGTCCTAATGGAGTATTGATTTATTCCTATGTTAGACATATCTCATGTTTGGAGAGCATTATCTAACTCAATGAAAATATCGGCAGACAGAGATCGAATGACAAAATCCTGCGAAATAAAAATTCTACGAGACGTGGCAAAAAGAGGACCTCCCTAAATACGTACCATTCATTACAGTCGTCGTATCTCGTGTCACCATCGTTGAATGATATTCCATCAAACAGGCAGACCACTGAGGGAGAACAGAGATGTATAAAAGTATGTCATTTGGTATTGATTCACATCATTGGACAAAATCAGTCACACTGTATTCATGGCAGTGTTGGTGCTAAGCAGCACATTTGCACACTTTTCGCACCAATCCTGCATTTGAGAAAAAAATATATATATATATCTTTACTTTTCTGTTTTTGGAGTCCTACCCGATTATAGCAACCTCTGAACAGTACTGCTGATGCCCAACTGTAATTTGCTAATGCATAGAACTAGTACAAGAACAATTATTGTCGAAGAAGTTCACATTTATCAGGAATTTCAGAATTTCGAAACCTAGTGCTAACACTGATTCATTGGCTGGTGCAGTCGTGCGCATTACATGAGTGATATTCCAGTAATGATTCACTCGATCATTCCCACCAAAACCAGTCATGTTAACTCCTGGTATAATATAATATATAGGTAAAAAAGTGTGACTTTTCAATCGGAATGAAGGATTGCTGAGCCAGTCTGCTGTTGGACACTCAAAGTATGGTTACATGACTACATGCTATGAATAAAAGGACAAGGTTGACTGATATTTTCAGCAGGGTTGGTTGATTTAAATCAGGCTGATTTAAATCACAATTTAAATCAATGATTTTCATTGAAAAAATCATGATTTTAATTGATTCATTTGTTTTAAATCGATTTATTTGATTCAAATCACTGATTTAAATCATGATTTTTGTGAAAAAATCAAAAAAATCACCAACCCCGATTTTCAGGGAACAGTGGTGGATGAGTCATGAAGAACACTCCCAACCAATTTACAGCCCAAATAATGTAAGCCAGTTATTAATTGTACTATAATTAATTATAAATGATATGGGGTTAACAGGTCATACATTCACATGGGGGCAACCACAGAGGTCATGTACAGTGTGTAGAAAATTGATAGATTTCTTTTCATGTTTTCCATGATTTCATTCCAGCAGCAGGGGTTGAAATAAGGAACCAGAGACCAGGGTTAATTTTCGAAAGAAAAGAACCCTGGTTCTTGTATTTCAGCATGGGACCAAGGGCAACTTTAGTAGACCCAGGGGCCCTAATTCTGTTCTTGTCTTCTGTAAAATAAGGGAGCATACCCCCAGATGCCCTAGAACCAGGTCACATGCATTACACATATACTACAGTGTTGGTTTTTCATTGCCCACAAAAATCTATTACAATAGTACATGTTGCACTGTTATTTTCATGTGGTCAACTGAAGGACCCAGGGGCTTTTTCAGCTCGAAAATAGCCCCTGGTTCATAAAATTTCATTGGGACCAGGGGCTATTGATACATTTCTGGGGGCTAATAGCCCCAGGGCTCCTGCTTATTTCAAGCCTTGTGTAGCAGAAACACTCTTTGGAAACTTTGGGTCTCAACAGTCAACATGATACCAAATGGACCCCCTGCTCCCCATGCTTCAACATAGATTTTGTGGATTTTTCTACTACTCAGTAGTGGACATTTCAATATCAATAGCCCACCCTAATTGAATAACATCCAATTTGGAATTTAGCTCAATTTATTCAATTTCTGATGATTCATAACAGCTGAAAAATACTCAGCTACAATAATGATATATGTTTGCAAAGAAATATGTTTGGAATACGAATTGATTAGCCCTACTTTTTCGTAATGAAATCCCTCAAAGTCATGCTCCAAAATCAATAATTAGGATCAATTTATGTGATTCAACGAATCAAGACAGCTGAAAAATGGGAATTTTTTTTTTGTTTCCCTACCAGTGCTGTATGTAGATGCTGCAATGTTGATATGGAGGAACAATTTCTGTTGGCGAGGAAAACTTGGTAGTCTCAGCGATCCACTCACACAATACACCCCCCCTCCCCCTCCCCCCTCTCCACTATCCACATTTTTGTATTTTCAACAAGCTGTCCACAGCCAATGTGATTACAGTGGAATTAATAGTTACTTAGTAGTTATAACAGAGTGTTCAGTGCTGACAGATCTGTATTTTATTCAGATGTCAAGTTTTAACTTGCTATGTGACAGTTTACTCAAGATGATCCCCCGAGGTGTTCACACCAGGAACTGTTAACAGCAAAGACATCCCCCTATTTCAAGTGTGCTAACTGTTAGTGTCACAGTCAGCCTAAAATAATCTTGTGACATCATTTGAATTGATCAATGCAACTAATTGTTTATAAGATTATGTTATGCTGAAGCTTCTTCTATGTACTTGCAGCAGCAAGATTACTGGGTTTAGAGAATTTGTTTGGCCTAAATGACTTTCCATTCTTCGTTTTGGACCAGCTTTCAACACTAGGTTTTGGTTTACAAGCCACTCACAGGGGAGGAATTAAGCAAGGGTTCAGGGCTATAAGCCCTTGATACTTGCAAATAGCTCCCAAGAACAGTGGCGTAGCCAGGGGGGAGCTTGGGGGGGCGCACGCCCCCCCCGGCCAG
>JAUOBX010441429.1:0-10430 GCA_032360705.1 Eupentacta quinquesemita
CCCCTGTACAGCGCTTCGAGATTTTTGGGAAGCGCTTTATAAGCAGCACTTTATTATTATTATTATTATTAGCGTCATCGCCCTGGGAACGATTAGGCGAGCGGCCAGAGATGGTTTTGAATCGACTTAAGTACCCCAAAGGTGTTAAAGCAATGCTATAGCTCATTTAATTCGTGAACGTAACTAGTTCACGAATATCACTGGTGATCAAAAGTGGGGCAAACTCTCTTGAGGCTGACTCAAATGAAGCCTCATCATAATAACTTTGAATGAATCTGAGTCTTTTTGAGAGACAACATAGTGTTTTCAATCCGTGCATATACACATCTATCCTAACGACACTTGAATAAACCTACACCTATGAGTGGTATAACCTATGTCAATCATAGTGAAGGTACGTGTAGCAATATTTCTTACTACTCCGTTCCGTGACGCCGAATTGTGTGTTCATATCAAAGTTGAGCAATATTATATTTTCAACAGTAACTCATTTTCCAAAGTTACGTTCCGCGTAGATGAGGTATATGTCACTGAATTGGTAATGTCTAAACTGCATTAAAAAGCTGAAAAAAAATGGTTTTGATACAGGATTGAATCGACTTTCCCTGCTAGTTCGGTCATATCCATCAGATATGTGGGACATAGCTGCGGTTCTATGCATATTAATTTTCTAGCCTCCTTCTCTCTCAGACCGGCTGTTGACAAGCAAGACAGCATCTACCCTATAGGAACCCTAGACAATACCATATATAGGCCACCCAAACGTAGTAATGTACAGTGTATCCCCATATACCTGCTCCTCTGCTGAAAAAAACCCATAAGTACTGATGTCCTTTGTCAACAAATGGAATGGCCTATAATGAATGTCGATGTTCAAAAGAATATTACCATAATAGCTACCTGCAAATGCGTGTGAAGGTGTAGAGATGAGAGGGGGTATGATAGATGTTATCAATTGTTACGTTACATATGACTGGAAGACATGATCGCCCAGCCTCAAGAGTATGTTCATTGGCAACCTATTGCCAACAGGTAACTTGCATGTTGAGTATCACTTTCTTCAATGGAAATATCATGTGGAAAAATGTTGGTCACCTAATTTTTTCATATTGCCGAAAATTGCTGCAACACTGCAAAATCGAACAACCAGAATGAGTTGAGTAAATTCAATTCATCTTGTAATATACAGTGTTAATGGCTGGTTATGCTCCGATACAATTGTCCAAGAGGCCTGAACGTGTAAAAATAAGTTCATTATCATTAATATCTTTGCCAAGTGCAATTACAGATGTACTGCGTCTGAATCTAACTGACTCTAACTTGCCTCAAATTCCAGCTCCACGACAGGGATATTCGAATTCTACGTAAAATTCCGCATACAATGAGCCACATCGTATATTTAACACCATTTAGGACTTGGTAATCATGTAAGAGTTATTTCCAGTTATTTGGGAGAGCGGGTCGGAAAAAAATCATTGTACGTCACGCGCCAACCGTTGTGGCGCTTCGAATAGATGGTAGGCATTTGCCCCTCATCAAAAGTCCGTGCCCCCACGATCGAAGGGCTGGTGACGCCCCCGGTGTATTGACGATGTCCTCTGCGCTGTAGCGATGCCTAGACTTCAGCAGAAGACGACTGGGCGACTTGAAGTTTAACTGTCGCAGAAACGCTCCACTTTTGAGCTCCATGACAGGGACATTCACATTCTACGTGAAATTCCGCTTGAATTGAGCCATGTTGTAGCTTTAACACGCTTGGGGTACTTAAACTCCCGAAATAAGCCACTTTTTGCCGTTTGGCCGCCTATATGAATATGGCAATAACATGACATGGGAAATTAGGCAGTAGTTTCATTGCCCTGGGAATGACACCACTGACATGAACAGCAGCATCAAAACATGTGTCGGTTGATGTTACATATGATAGTAATACACATCAGTCACACGAACGGCTGATGTTACGTTGATGTTACGTTGATATTATGACAATAACATAACATGAACAATTAGGCAATTGCTTCATCGCCCTGGGAACGACACTACAAGCATGAACATGACTCGATTGATGTTATATATGATATTAATACACAGCAGTCCCATGGACTTGCCATGACTGATGTCACGTGAATATGACAATAGCATAACATGACAAATTAGGCAATGGCATCATCACCCCCCATCAACGACACAACTGACATGACCAGTGGCATCAACATGACCTGAATATGTCATATGTGACACCAATACACGGTAGGGTAACATGGTATTGTTGCCCCCATCAGCGACACCACTGGCAGGGACAGTAGCATCAATATGAGTTGGCTGATGTCACATAATATGATATTGTCATGTAGTGATTTGACAACCCTCCTGGAAAACACTCGATGTTCAACATTAAACCCTCAGTGTTCAATGTCTGAACACATTATGTCCAGTTTCCAAACACTTGGAGTTGATGTGTCGTGATTGTTTTTCTAGACATGTTCTAGGCAAATTGGTGTTTAGAACTTGGAACACAAGGCTTAGTTTGCATCTTATAAGAACCTTTATAGGTTCATCTTGCTTTCGGATAGGCGTTCAATAATTTTCCCTATGCGTTGGGTCTGTTCGTGAACTGACATAGGGTTAGATCTTCGACTGTAAATTCTTGTCTAGTTCCCAAATTTATCTGGGACCGCTGACCTAATATGTTGTTTACATATCCAGGGACTTCCAGGGTTCATCGCCCGTGCCAGCCCGCTTTGATATTTCCGCTTGCAGCTGCACTTTTAGCGATTCTCTGAAAAGAGATCGATTTTTCACACGGTGTAGTTTACGATATACTTTGTCTTGTGACATCAGCTAATATGGTTGTTTACTTACTGCTTCCTGGGAGACGCGTCTCTCAGCCTAGAATTGACACAAACATCGCCGAGGTAGAGCGACTGTCGGCTGCCTATGACCGCTCTCTGCGATGCAGCTCGTGAACGTTACCTGAGCGTCTTGTCGGCTCTACTAATTGTGGAGTTTCCCTAACTAGAGCCATGTGCGATATTATTTCCATGGGCTCAGGGGAGAGTCGAGAGCCGTTCGTTTGCGCGATTGTTCAGAGTCGGGACCACGTAGCACTGAATTATTCATTGGTCGTCTCGTCTGTTTCATGTTCTTGACACGGTATGGGCGGAGCTTAAAGTTACTTCCTGTATAAGCGTGAGTCTGAATAGTTTGAGAGTATGAAAGGCGTGAAGGTTTGAGAGAGTTGGTCGGTTGGCGTTAAAATTCTTGAGTCGGACAGTCGGGGACATGAGTGGTGTTGAAGTTTGAACGTAGGATTTGAGAAAGAGACATGAAATGAAATAGTTGTAGTATCTTAATAATGGAGTGTTTCAACAATATGTACCGTTTTGCGATACGAAAATAATACGTGTAGAGGAACACAAGTGAAAATATACTTTCTTGAAAAGTCCAAGGAACTGAACTTGTTTTCTCCTGGAGTTATCATTCCCAGCGTGTCTCGCGCCGAACAGAACCCAGCGAGTTTCATCTGTTACCCGCTACAAAGGGAAATGGATCCCGGCTCTTCACCCGAAGGCCGGCCAAGGCAAGGAGGACCTACAAACTACACGACAATATTGATACACAGCATTAACATGCTATGACTGATATCACGTGAATATGGCACATGTTCTTTGGAGCTGCTTCTTGTGTTGCAGTTACTCAACGAAGTCCTCGTGACTGATTCATATTTTCCCCTTTACTATGTTTTGAAACGTGACAAGGTCCTGCCTTCCATGCAGTTGCTGTATTGTTATGAATCCAAAGTCATGCAATGTCTCTTCATAAGATTTCCCTTTCATCCCTGTTATTATTCTGGTCATTTTTTGCACTCATTCCAATAGGTCAATATCTTCCTTCAAGTGAGGTCGCCAGACTTTGTACAGATACAATACTACTTTCCCATAAACATTTGTGAAACTCCGTTTGATGACCCCCATTACCTTGTTGGCATTCTTCGTAGCTTCTGCACACTGTCTGGCAAACTTCCACGAAGAAAACTGATTTGAAATACCCATAGCATGTGATAGGAGTATCACAGTACGGTAACCGACTTTGTGGTATATCTCAACAAAACAAATGGTATCTTCATGAAAAAAGCTCGCGAGGTCAAAAGTCAAACGAGGTCCAAGAAAGTCACCAGATACAGTTCGCCCAGACAAACTAAGCTTTCCATTATGGCAGTCCTCTAAAATTATTTCATTGCCAATATGTCGATGTAAAACATCAAATTCATGTACATACTTGTACAAATGTTTCTAGCTGTCCTGACTTTTCACGAGGTTCATAACTTGTGATAGCTCGTGATAAGAGTATCAAAGTACGTTGCTGTTATTGACTCTCTAGTTCGTCTCAACAAGACGGAAAACACCCCAAACAATGGGGTTCATCCTCACCATATGTGCAAATCACATACCAATGTTAAACTCAAAAGATACTTGCGCACTTTGGATATCGTACTACCAAGCTTCTTCAACTTCGTCCTCTCATATGCATCCTCTGAAAGCAACAGTATATATTATGCAAGTTTCAGAATCTTCAACTGGACTAGAGGTAAAGTATGACAAAACAAACATATTCCCACTTGGGTTGTTCGTATCGTATAAACCACGATTTATCAATGATTGTACTTTTGAATGGACCACTGGTCCAGTTACAGTTCTAGGTATAACTTGCGATAGTCACAGAGATAATTTATTCAGGTTGAACTACATGCCCGAACTCACACGACTCAAATGTCTCCTCAATATCTGGAACACTAGAAATCTTAAACCCTTTGGAAAAGTGACAGTAGTCAAAACCCTCGGTTTATCCCAACTGGTCTGTCTGTTTCAAGTTTTACCTAGTCCTCCACCATCCTTCGCCGCAGAGGTAGAACGTTGTATTTTCAAGCCTATATGATATGGGAAGCTAGAAGAATGATAAATGATGTTTGTAGCGCATGGACATGGTACAAGTTCAAACAACCCAGTGGTAATTGTGGTGAAGAGAAAAGGTTAACAACAGAATCATTTTCTACGAACAAATAAACGACAAAGGAGTTATTCATGTGAGTGATGTCTTAACTGCTAATGGCACACCTTTACCGTATACTACTCTTAGACAATTATTGAATATGCAAGAATGTCCTTTCACAGTATATTATGGTATTATTAAAGCCATCCATGGTACATGGAAACAAAATTCTGCACACGTTAGTATTGATTCAAATGTCAAAAAGTATTTATTGAGTAATGTCATGAGAAAGTTGAGGGCTGAAATCATGTCACCTTCAACTTCACTCCGCTAGAGAAACATTGAGTATCCAGAAAATCATCTTCAGAATACCACTGAATTCCATTAGAGAATGCAAAAATCGATATTTGTTCAGTTCAAATTTGCGCATAACATAATTGGGGTCAATTTACTCCTTGCACGCATGAGCATAGTGTCAAATCCCAATTGTATATTATGTGGGGGATACGAAGAAACCTTAAACCATCTATTTCGGGAATGTGATGTGACCTCGGCGTTCATACTGGACGTCGAACAACGGTGTCCTGAAGAACAATTTGTGATTTCGAAACAGGATACATTTTTTGGCTACACGCTGCTTCCGAAGCACCCATATAATTAACCAATTTTCAATATGAAATATTATATTTATCAGGCTAGAATATGTAAGCACATAGGCCATCATAAATGAATTTTTTCCCCATAAATTCAAATTGAGGTTGAAAGTGGAGGAAAATATTGGTAAACAATATAGCCACTCCAAGACTCCCTTTGAGTCATATAAAAATGTGTTTTATCACGACTTATTTAATTGAGGGTGTTTTGAGAGCGATTTTGTTTTGGGGCGATATCGATGTATCATGTTTCTGTAAACTGTATACGTGAATGTTGATGGTATGTCGACTATTTATGTACATTGTTTCCATTGAAAATAAGCCAATAAACCAAATGGAAAGAAACTTCGTCCTCTCATGACCACGATCGCGAATCACGAACAATGGGCTTTCTCCCCACCATTTTTGCAACCCTCATAAAATATTTGACTTCCTCCTCACTATATGTGCAATCCACATACACATTTGGACTTATTAGACACTCTTTAGATATCGTGCAGACGAGCTTCTCCTACTTGGTCGGTTGAGATCACACCTAAAACAATACGCTCCCTCTTCACCATATGTTGAATCCACCTACCTGATTTGACCTTCATACCAGTTTGCGTTCGTTAGATATCGTGCTGACAAGCTGAGTATCACACATACGGATAGACACACACACTACACATACATATGCGGGATCGCATAGAAATCCTTTTGCCTTCGGCAAGAAATCAATATTTGATAGTGGGCCTCCTTGAAATCCTCTGCGAAGTGATAACAACATCGAAGTACAAGCTACTGTTGGGTCGAAGTATCAATGGGCAGTATAAAACTCCATCGCGCGAGTGGCAGAGGGAGTCCGAAAAATTGATAATCAACCGGCCAAAGTGTCGATTGCTTAATTTAACTGGACTACCTTCGACTTAGAAGATAGTTTGTTTAGGAGGGCCGGTCAAAAGGATGGACCGACAGATCTTGAGTAAACCATCTTATCTGTGGAAGAGAACACACGAAATAAAAGTCTAGACGCATGGAACATATCAATTCAACATCGTGTCAATATCATTGTCAAGAGTTGTGATTTTTTCGAAATGCTATCGATAACATACGAGGCTCCGTATGGTTTGGCTCGTTCGTATATATGTGATCTATTCTCCCATGCATCAGTTCGATTCCTGGAGGGTCACCTTGGGCTCATCACGATAGGAGTTACTCAACAATTGACCTCTTATCCACACATCATTTTACGCCACGGCCCTGTCTGACTGTGAATCCATCTTCCTCTACCCTTCCGTTATTTTTTGCGCTATATAAAGTGAATCATTATTATTAATATTAACCATTTATTTGAGAAGGGCCTCAGTTTTGACACTACATCAATTAGAAGTATAGTTTGAAAGCAATTGGATATATAATCCGATGTCACTTGTGACACATTTTCCTCGTTTTAGTTATTGAGGCCGCAATTTCCTGGGTCTTCATAAATCCAACAAGTAATCGCAATATTGTTATTGTCCTCGAGTGCCCGGGAGGGGGGGAAGGGGTAGTGGGGTTTCGTGCTATAGGGAATTTTAATATTCCTCAGGACAGCTTAGAGCTGAGGAAGATTGCTCCCCCGAATGAAGGATATATATCCATTACTGTGTACACTGTTCGTGCAGTCCGGTCATTGATCATCAGCATATCTTATAGAATACAACCGTGAACTGGCTCATTACAAGCCAAAACTGTGCAAAATATAACGTTTCCACATTTGCCTATTACCTCCCAAATCTGACTCTGGTCCTAACCCAAAACAACAGACGTAGGCCGATTGTACTAACTATGAGGAAGCTCCATGCACAATTTCAGCTCAAGAATTCCAGACTTTGACCTGTTGATACCTTTGATCTAACCCATAAACAATTGGGGTCGTGTACATATGGGGCGAACATGCCTACCGAGTATCAGCTTCATCCAAGATATTGTATTAGCATGCGTTATTTTGCCAACATATTTTCGAATTTTCCAAAAAATTACCCCCGTCTACAACGATAGGCTATTTTTACTCTCCCCAAAACTACATTCAAAATTTCAGCTTCATTGAACCAGGTATCCTGGACGTATCATGCATACAACGATTTCAGGTCGTGGCACTTGTGAGTTCGAGACCCCAGTTGAGACTCCCCAATGGAAATGATCGACCCCACTTGCACACCAATATATAGAAGTATTGAATCGGGAAAAAATGAATGCACACCAAATATGTTGCTGTTGGGCCTATATGTATGATACCCTGGTTTTCAATTCTATGCCAATTTCATTCGTCACCTCCCAACTAATTTTCTATCTCCGAAATAACGTGGCCGAAATGAACTCACTTCTGAATGCATGTTCCTCTAACACACGCCGCAAATACCATTTCCTATCCTGTTTGATCTGCGCCGACATATGGTGGGATCCGCTTTAGATATGAGAACGTCGCTCATCAGAAGCGACAATGGCACAGGCCAATAGTACAACCGCCAACTGGAGCATTTTCTTGTCACGTGGAATAACCACAACAGTAACTGCCATATATAGAGCTGGAATTTGAATAAACCCGTGTAACTATTAGTACATTTGGAAAGTTAGGGGAGTGGAACAATTGTTCAAAGTTTTCCTGTAATACATATTCGTTAGAAAAATGAACAATTTGGCAAGGACATCCACTGCAAATTCCTAAAATCACGTGATGAGTATTGACATTTAAAAACAAGTTAACTGGCGAAACGAACGATTTTTAGACAACTTCAAAACCTGCCTTGAGGCCCGCAAATGCCATTTCCCGCCAACTGAGAGGTGTACTCCGTCAAAATACGCCAGCCGCTGGTGGCGCTTCGCTTGAATGATAACACGTCGCCACCTCGGAAATTACATATGTTCGCTGTCGCAACAACTCACAACATCATGGCCAAACCACAGGATGATCAGCAAATTGGCACGTGGTAGTCCCAGGACCCCTATCGTATTATTCATGGTACTTCTCCAAATAGTACCCAATACTGTCTTTCAACTCACCACAAAATGTAGAAGTGCCTGTATTCCATGCATTGACAACCTTCTACGAGAAGGAATACTTCCTCGTGTCTAGTCTACATTGGCTACCACACATGCTCATATCACGTTTTCTTGTACATAAGCTCTGTACCAATGTGAAGAACCTTGTAGCTTGTAAACTGCCAATTCCTCTCACAACCTCTCGGTCGTCTTCTCTCAAGGATCATCCATTGTAATTTCTCCAATCTGTGTTCATATGTAGGGTTCTTATACCCATGAATTAGTCTTGTTGCCTTTCTTCCTTCGATTTAGGAAGTGAGAGTGAGTATATGAAACAGTGATATACTATTATAATGAAATGATAGAAAAAAACTATTGCGGGCAATTAGATATGCAGTTGATATACCCTTTCTACACCGTGACCTCGAAGTGCTCCGTATTACTACAACTTTGCAAATTAGGACTGCCTTCCGCAACTCTTCATAGGAATAATGACATAACTACTGCCGTTGTAGCTGCAAATGTCCAGGATCACGACAAATATTTCTGAGACTGATAAAGAAAAGACTGAATCATGTGGTGATAGGCCTAACGAACAGATTCTCAACATTTTGCTAAGAAGACTGCGTTGGCCAATTGCACGACCATCATTCTACCAGACAAACAATTGTGACGATTTCTCATGTTGGATAGCTTTGGACAGTATCACATCATAAATGACAATTAAAATCGTACTCAGTTATTGTTTGCTTGAACCTTTGAACTGAAACTAGTGGGCTCGTGGTAATCATTTGTTCTTGGCAGTCTGGTATGTCAATTGCTCTTTGAATGTTTGTTCTCAACTGATAACCCAGGTCACTATGTCTGGAGGTACTAATCATAAGGGAACTATATTTCGGAACTGCGCCCTCATTTCTGATACAGGTATCTTGTAGCCACAAGTTGAACCATATCAACTGTGCATGAGAAACTAAACTGAAATTACCGAGAAACATAGAACATTACCGAACATTACCGTAAACACGTTTCATTCCATCTCATTCCATTACACGTTATTCACAGTAATAAGTAACATGAAAGTATACAAGGTAACATATTATAAATTGCCCCCATGTCGATATTTCGTCGAAATTGCCACTGTAGATGCCGCTCACGTTTCTAAAATGACATGTAAATATATTTTTCGTTGCTCCATATAACCGTATGATAATATTAATAGTAATGAATATTTTTTTGGAGCCCGCACCCATTTAGCACAGTTAGGGTCTAAGTAAGGGTTATATTCGATAGAAAATACATTTCCTAAACAAAGGACACACTTCCATAGGATATACCAGGAACACAATGTGTTAAAACTGGAGGATATGTCCTTCAGGAAATGTGTATAATCGGCTGTTGGAGCGCTTTCTATGAGCCCATTAAATCGTTTCATTATGAGAACTAGACATGCGCAGACGGGAAAACGGCCAACGAGTATTTTTCCGGGTGGTGATGGGGAGAGGGATGACTTGCAGCTTGTGCGACAGCGTTTCTTCCTAAAGACAGTGTGCCCAGGCACGGTACCTAATCGGGTACAAATATATTCTGTCAAGACTGTAACGGGCCATATATCCCCGCAATAATCATGAATGTTGTATTCCGATCTTTTGAAACATTGCATGAACCATGACATTCTGACCATTGATGACCATTCATGAAGGTCAGGACCAACTATAGTCCACATCCACCAAGTTCCTGTCAAATCTGTCATATTACGAACATTAGACCTCCGGTGACCTTGAAATT
>JAUOBX010441540.1:0-10430 GCA_032360705.1 Eupentacta quinquesemita
TTTGAGTATATTTTATTTATAATAACTCCGCTATACAAGGTTCGATCGGGCTGAAAATAGTTCCATGTGATTTCACATGCCAAGTTTTCATCCTTTAAAAAAGTTGCAAACCGGATAATTTGAACCCGTAGAATCCGAATTGAGTGTCCCTGTGATGGATTGCAACTCTCCGATATAAAATGCTCCGATCCGCGTAGTTTCTTCGACAAATAAATGATGTCGAAGAAAAATGCCAATCTCAGGCCGATTTAACCATCGGAAAGGCTTCAAACAGCGTTTTTCCTGATTTCCATCTAGGAACCGGGTGGAAAATACTCAAGTCGAACATATATGATGCAATTCAGCACGCCAAATCGAACGAGCTTTACGCTGAATTTATAGCATATCGCGTTCTCGAGTTATGGCTACCCAAAAATGTTCGCTGACTCGAACTACCCTTGATTCGCTTATTTTAATTCCAATCGGGAGTGGCGCTCTGATTCAGATAAATGTCCGGGGGTCGGTCCCCTTGCAATTTCGAGAAATAGGTCAGAGAATGGATACGACCGAAAATACATGTATTCGACGCAGAATTCGATGCTGAATACACTGGTTTAATCCCCACCCTCGTGGCCCCTCTCTATCTCAAGTAATGGGCGTGTCAACATTCCCTTCAATAACCAGGCTGTGTTCGACTTTTGGGAGGTTCAATAATTCTGTCGAATACTATAGAGAAGTTCCTCTTGAATATATGATACCCTTTGAATGGACATCTGTCGTCGGGAGCGGGTATTTGATTTATTCTGCAGTTAGGGATCCCTGATTGTCGCGTTTTGGTTCGTTTTGCGCCCTATGATTACTAAGCCCCCGTGCATTCTGTCGCATTTTGGGTATCTTTTTTGTTTAGAATGACTCCGCCATACAAGGTTCGATCGGGCTGAAAATGGTTCCGTTCGATTTCTCAGTGGACCGAATGGCGGTTTTGAGAGAAAATGTTACAAACCGGGTAATATAATTTTGACCCGTAGAATCCGAATTGAGTGTGCCTGTGATGAAATTTGCAACTCTTCGATACGACATGCTCTGAAACAGTCATCGAGGGCATAACATTTGTTACCCTGAAAACAATTGACTGCTAAAAATAATTCAACATTCCGATCGAAATCGATTTTCCTAAAAATATGAATACAATCATTGAGGGCATAACATTTGTTACCCTGAAAACATTTGACTGATAAAAAAAAATCAACAATTTGATCGAAAGTGATATTCCTAAAATATGGAAACGGTGATCGAGGGCATGAAAATGTTTACCCTGAAAACAATTGACTGCTAAAAATAATTCAATAATCTGATCAAACGTGGAACTCCTTATGAATACAATAATTGAAGGCATCAAATATGTTACCATCGAAACAATTGACTGATGAAAATAATGGCACAATCTGATCGAAAGTGATATTCCTCAAATACGAATACAATCATTGATGGCATAAAATTTGCTTCCCCAATAATTGGGATGAATAGAAATATTCTTACAATCGAAGCGAGTATGAAATGCTCAATCATTGAGGGCATAAAATTTGCTGCCCCCAAAACAATGGATTGTTCGAAATTATCAATAAATTCATTGAAAAGTGATATTCCGAACACTATATACCATCGAGGGCATACAATTGGTTACCCTCAAAACACTTGACTGATTGAGAAAAAAAATCAACAATCTAATCAAAAGTGATAGTCGGTAATTATGAGAACGATCATAGAGGGCATGAAATTTGCTGCCCCCAAAATGATGGACTAATGATGAAAACACTATATAACGTTGAGGGCATAAAATTTGTTTACATCAAAACGATTGCTGATAAAAAAAAAGTTCAATAATGGAAAGTGATATTCCGAAAATATGAATACAATCCTTAAATAGGTGCGCCCCCAAAAGAATATGGACTATTGAAAATAATTCGACAATCTGATCGAATGTTATACTATCATTGAGAGCATAATATTTGCTACCCTCAAAACAATGGAGACATGGAAATGATTGATAAATTTGATGGAAATTGATATTCCTGAGACAAGTATATATCATTGAAATACTTGACAATTCAACATTCAATCGAAAATGATATTCTCTGCAAATCAATACAGTCGTCGTGTGCATAAATTGTGCTGCCCCAAAATAATGGACTAATGAAAATGTTCATGCAATCCAATAAAAGGTGATGTTCTTGAAACCACTACACCAAAACTGATGGCATTTATAATAATACATTCGATTTATATAGCGCATAATAATTACAAAGTAACTCCCTATGCGCTTTACAAAGTAGAGGAAATTAGAGAGATCAAACTTGTGTAAACAGATAAGTCTTGAGATCTCTCTTAAACTTAAGAAAAGTAGATACGTTCTTAGGGCATTGAAATGTCCAACCCCAAAATATTGGACTAATAGAAACAATAGTCTACAATCTAATCCAAAGAGGCGTTCTTCAACTATGGATATTATCATTATAGTGATTATTATCGTTTTTTGAAATATCAATTTTTGTTGAATTGGTCAATCAATTCCATTGTTTTGAGGGTAACAAATTTTATGCCCTCTATGATTGTACGAGTTCCAAGAATATCATTTCCAATTGAATTGTTCGATTGTTTTCATAAGGTAGTAGGTCCGTTACCTAGGGGCAATTCATTTTATGCCTTCAATAATGGTATTCCAAGAAAATCACGTTCGATAGGATTGTTCAGTTATTTTTATTTTTCCGTTCTTTTGGGGGTAACAAATTTTATGCCCTCAATGAATGTGTTCATATTTTGAGATATGACTGATAAAAGGTGATATTCTTAGACACCCAATGCAAACATTGATAATCCCGAACCCATTACTGAGAGAATAAAATGTGTTCCCCCCCCCCCGTATTTTAAGCCGTTGATGATTATATTGTACGGTTCCTATATAACATCACTCTTAACCTGTAATATGCTACTTTTATGATTGAAGGAGTTATGACAATAATTGTTAATATTGTCTGGAAAGTCGTTTCATTACATGAACTTATACATTCTATATAATCAATGTGGATGCCACCTTTTTGAGACTATGATTCGAATAAATGTTGTGTTAATCTCATTCACATTTGTTTCTATTCTCTTGTTCTCATTTTGCTATTGATTTGAACTACCCCAGTTTTATCTTTGAAAATTGAGTAAATGCATACCACTGTGCGATACATTGGCCTCGCGCATTTTTTTCAGTAGAAAAATGGCAGCGCACGTTTTAGGTAGATCATTGCTCATTTATTTATCCATAAAAAATCAATTGGTCGTACTGGTACCATGAAGGTATGCAAATGGAAAATTTATTGAGATAATTATGAAGATAACCCAAAATGAGTAATTTCAGATCAGTTTTTGACACGAAAAAAAATGAAAAAGTCATTTGCAATAATTCGGAATTAGTTGCAACACGGTTTTACTTACCGGATAATACTTAGGCTACTTACATACTAGGCCTATACTTAGCCTTCTTCCTTAATACTATATATTACGAAATATACGATCTAACACCATGAACGCTAACATGGATGCATGGTTGCTGGAAATGAGCTTTCGTTATATTGTTGATGTAAACGCCGAGCACACACTCAGACACTTGATATGACGTGATAAAACACCGGATATGTCCAATTCATAATATTTGAAATTAAAATATTCGACCGGTACGTGACCATAGCAATCCGACACATCTTCATACAAATTCCCGCCTCTCGGAAATTAGGTGAGGTCAAATCTACGGACCCTAGAGTACAGCCTACATATTTATTGCCTGATTACCGTGTACACTCTTTCGCTGTAAGTTTTCACTAGTCTTTGTCAGAGGATGATGGACATGCATAATTGTTTGTGATTGGTCGCTTTCTGGTGACGTATTTGCGATAATTCTCCGAGGATGGATGCGAGCTATAGTCATTACCGATGATTATGAAATTGCAATTAATTCAGCGGGTCTCATATAAATACATGTTGCCAGCTACTACATTAATCATTTAGCCAGCTACTACATTTGTAATATTTGTGTGATCTCTCAGAGGTGTGTACTTTGTAGCCATGATTATGTCGCGTCCATTTACGTCTGTCAGTTTACACGGGATCGAACAACTTCAGTGTAGCTGGTGCACCAGTGTATAGCGTTTGCTGTCTTATACTTCTATACATACATTCTATAACTTTGTCGATTACACAATAGCTGGATGAATACCCAACAATTCATGTAACATTCAAACTCATCAGCGACGATTTTTTTTAGAACAATTAAAATCTGCCTTTACCGGATGCGATCACAGGATCTTGTTGAAACACTGAATTTTTTATCAAGAGGATACACATATGTCAGTAGGGAATGTGCGGTAGTGATCGAACTGCATCAAACGTATAAAATGTCAAGTTGGAGGTTACTTGTGGCCTACTTACTTCGCCAAGCTTTTACCGCTGTCGCTTTTGTTAGACCTGATTCATATTGACAGTTTGTAGACGCTGCTTGATACATATTTCCCATCGGCCACATTTGTGGACTGAGTGTTGTGATTCGCGAGGACGTTTGATGCCATTGCCTGATAGGCCCAGTCTGTCGCGTTTATCAGACCTGATTCGAGCACACAGGATTCGCCAATTCTAGTACAGTTTGATGAGACTCAGACTGTCTGATACACAGGCCCAACCTTTTTGCAATTTTGGACCTGCTTCGAGAACTCGATATAGATATATTCCGGTTTACAGTTTGACGTAGCTGCCTGATTCATAGGCTCCGTCTATACCATTTGTGGACCTGATTTGAACACTTATGATCTACCTATGCCGGGTTATAATTTGGTGTGACTTCCTGATACAGAGACCCATCCTGACGTAATCGTGGACGTGATCACCCAGGATCTGCCTATTCTGTGTTACTATAGTTTGGTGACACTTTTCGATACGTTTGTACTTATACGCCCAACCTGTCGAGGTCCCCTGAACGCTTCATACCGTAAGTGAGAACTGACATCAGCACCATGTTCGAGAATGAAACGATCTTATCGAGCGTCTCTGAAGATGAAAGTAGAACGAACCTGTACTACGAGTCTCCGATCGCAGTTACTGTGATGTACTACGTCCTTGGGATCACGGGTGTCATTGGCAACGGTATTGTCATCCTCGTCATGTATCGGACACCAGGCCTACATGATGTCCCTAACTACATCATCACTAACCAGTCTATCATCGACCTCTATGCATCGGTGGTCTTCTTACTCAACTACGCCATCCTCGCTAACCCGGACCCCTCGGACCTCCCCGAGAACCCTTTCCTTGCGACCCTCTTCTGCAAGATCTGGCGATCCCGGTACATCTTCTGGGGTTGCGTCCGAGTGTCTGCGGCTAACCTGATGTGTCTTACGGTCGAGAGATACCTCGCCGTCTGTCACGCCCTCCTCTACAAGAAGAAAGTGCGCAAGATCCACGTGGTCGCGGTGAGCATCGGAGTTTGGATCTTCGGGTACACCTACCAGCTACCGATGTTCTTACTCAACAATGTCCACGAGGATGGGGTCTGTCGACTGATCTGGCCCAACCCTCTCACACAGTCAGCCTTCGGGATATCGATCCTCGTCACCCAGTGGCTACTCCCCGTGGGTATGATGACGTATGTCTACGTCAGCATCTACAAGGTCTTAAGACGCAGCGTCCGCCCGATGGAGCGTCAGCAGCCGACACTTCGACGGGATAACAGTCTACAGCAGCACGAGGGTCGATCAGCGATGGCTCGTCGGAACGTCGTCAAGACCTTGCTCATCGTCGCTATCATCTACGTCATCTGCTGGGGACCCAATTTCACCTTCTTTGCGTATTTCAACGTCGGAGGTAAGGTCGATTTCAGTGGTCCGTATTACTTTGTCGGGGCAGCGATGTCGCTGGCAAACATGGCCGTGAATCCGTTCATCTATGCTTTCAAGTATCGCCGATTCCAGGATGGTTTGGTCAATCTGTTCCGCCTGCGGAAGCTGAATGAAATGTCTCGCAGCCTTTTCTCAACGGCGACTAGAAACCGTCCAACTACGGTCAGTGGAACGGGGATGCAAGAAACAGTAGCGTAGCCGTAGCAGATACGCACAATGATAACGCCTCACAGTCGCACACACTGCGCCCATATGCTACACAGTCGTGCCGCATATCGCACCAGGCAGTATATAGGCCTATACTCACATGTAGTTCAACACCCACCCCACATCATGTCGGTAAGATGTAAAAACAAACAGTACCTAAGTACCAATTAGGTGTCATGAAAAATGGACTTTCCCCTCTGATACGGGTACCTGCTTTTTACTACTTCAACAAACTCCATTGAGTGTTCGAAATAGGATTTTGGCCAATAGTCTTGTGCAAGTGTGGAAACTGGGGGTGTCGTCCACACAAACTCGAGAACTCTTTTTTGCTCACAAAACACAAATACATCAATAACATAACATGCATCGATAATCAATCGTAATGGCATATGGCTATTAATACTTTTAAAGTCCTTGAAAATGTGACTCTTATGTGAATATCGACAACCAATTCCCCCAATTACATTGTTGCTTTCTCATATTAACATAATCGACATATTTTTCCATTCTCCAATACTCTTTCAGTTCTGACAACAGGTAGACCTTGAGTCTACATTTATAGACATGGTACTAAAATATGACGATGATGAAATTGAGAGCTCTAATATCCATAGTGGTACCATAAACCCAAACAAAATGTCCTAATCGGCATACCAAACCCTTCTATATACAGGTTTTTTGTTCTATCCAAGCCATCAAGTTTGGAGAAGTTCCTCAGCAATCGGACACTTACTAAATGAATGGAATAGAGTTTCTCTTCCCTGATCACGCAGAGTACATAAATCATTTTCCTTCACCCATATTCTCTTCAAAACCCCATCATCACACAACATATTTTTATTAAGTTTGATCCGAGCCAAGGAAGCCGCATGCATCAAATAAAATAAAATTGTCCTAGAACTTTCCGAGTTATAAAGTCGACGGAACCAAGAAACCTTGATTGCATCAATGAAACAACCGACATCAGCCATCCTTATACCCCCATTCTCATGAGGGTTACACCGATTGATTTCGTTTGACCTTATCGGGTTTATTCCCCAAAATAAACTGGAAGAATCTCCGCTGTAGCTCAGTTACAAATACTGAACCTGGATTGGGCAGAGATGTAACATGATATGTAATCTTCGATGAAATTATCGAATTCACGATATTCAACCTTCCCAAAACAGACATTCGTCGTTTTGACCAAGTATTAAACATTTCTGTAATAGCGCGGAGAGCCTTACTGTATTTCAGGCTAGTCATTTCTTCCAGATCGATATTAAATATTATTCCGAGAAAAATGAAATTACCTCTTACCCAGTTCAGATCTAGCTCTGGTAAAATCGGCTGTCAATTCCTTTGCTCTGTATAAAACATCAAATCATAAAGTAAACGGATATTGTCACCAATGAATCTCCCACTTAAGAACCCTTCTTGTTCAGAGCTAATAATCTTTACCAACACTTTTTTCAGACGATTAGCGAGACAACTCGACATTAACTTATATACAACTGGAAATGAAATGATCGGTCTCCAGTTTCTCAAAAAACGTCTGTCTTCATTCGGCTTTGGGACAAGTGTTATGACCCCACGAGACATAGTGACAGATAAATTAACCTTCCTATAATATTCATTAGCCGCTCTGTGGACAAAATCACCGATATCATTCAGAAAACAATAAACACAACTCCACGGTAAAACCATCCAAGCCCGGTGACTTATTATTTGCCATGTTATTATTGAGTGCACAAAAAAAGCTCAACCTTATGTAATTCAACATCAAGGGACTCACTGCAAACATCACTCAAAGCCTCTATACGGCCATTGGTGAACATCTTCATCGGTTCGGAACAACCATCATCATACCTATTAGAGTAAATACTTTGAAAGAAAGATTCAGCTTCTTCAAGAATTAAGTGTTGATCAGTCAAAACACCTTGGACTTATTTACTTATATTATTATTTTCTAAAATAAAGAAATAATTCGTAGGTGTCTCTTCTTCCTCATAATGACGAACTCTTGACCTCAGTAAAACTCCTTACAGAGTATGCTTCCTAATCTTGACGAACTCTTGACCTCAGTAAAACTCCTTACAGAGTATGCTTCCTAATCCTTTCCAATTCATCACGTTTAATGTATACAAATCCTCAACATTATTCTGATCGGAGATGTTTTTCTCTATGAAATCTATTTGTTGCCGGAGTGTATTCTCTCTCTCCAGTTTTTGCCTCGAGAACTTGGTAGATTTTCTTAAATATATACATGCAACTTCGAAAGATATGAAAAAGCAATGTATGGCCGACATTAATAAATGTCCATGGGCTGCCACCCGCACCACCCCGATCTACCCGGACCAGTGGCCCCCACGTTTTGACCCGCGTAGGCCTCCTAATGTGCGCTAGGAATTCGCCATGAGTCGAAGGACCCCATTTCTCATGCACGCATAAGAGACGTTCTGCTTTATTTTTCATTAAGCCCAAATTTAATCCATTTCGTTTCGCCAATTTAGTCTTTATGCTTGACTAATTCTTTCCCACCTTACAATGGGAAGATTAGGTCTGACTTTCTCCTCGAACGTCCACGAAGTAACCTGTGCTAGGACGTTAGTATAGTGATACCGACAGATACATGGTGTATATCACAGGCTGTTAACTTTGTGTAGTATATAGTTCTCCATTGGTTTAGGAATTAATTCAGGGATTAGGGTTAGAGTTATACCAAATAGGGATCAATATTGTTACTCAATGCCCATCATCTCAATTCTCGTCAGCCCTCCTCTTGTCGAAGAAGGAAGAAATATTATACCCCTACAATTTTACCCGCGGCAGCCATTCAACACCCCATTCGAAGAGCCTGATGGTATTGTTCCCACGCGACTGCCAATTACTCGTTCCACTCCAAACAGTGTTCCAGCAGTTTTCCGAACACACACGCACACGTACACATAACTCACGGTTACTTATTTTTGTGTAGCTACGTTTAATTGGAGCGGAGAAATGGAGAACGAGCATGGCAGGCGGGAAACGTTGAAGGACATTGGGATGTTGTGGCGGTCATGTTCGTAGAAATGTTATGCTTCGGTCAAGTTTCATCGAAAGATACATGCGCCAGAATTGTGTGTGAAATATCTGCCGTTCGTATTGAGGACGGAAATACGGAGGATCATTGAAAAAATATGTCAATGTATCATTATTACAGTTTCCAGAAACCATCGAGTAGATGTTTGTATTTAAATTTAATAGTAATTTTAAAACGCAAAATAATTATATTTGAATAAAATGAATAAGAAGTTCCACGATATACAGTTTCCAATAATTAATGTATGAGGTAGCATTTATTCATTCATTTATTTATTATTTGTTCATTTATTTATTCATTTTTATTCATTTTCAATTCATTTATTGGGCTTTTGAAAACGACAGAATATAGAGAATGAAGAATGAATACTACCATTTTCGTGTGCTGGATTGCAGGCATGGGTGAACGTTAAGCGAGCTCACGGGAACAGAAATTAGCTACGTCCGTTTTATTACTTTGGATACCATATATGAAATTATGACAGTTGCGGATTCTGCAGTGGTTGTTTAAGCCCCACATATTCATCCTCTAGTCGAACCGAGATGTTGTTCTCTTGACCTTGGTTCGAAAATTCACGAGGCAGTGCTGTTCGACAGTCAGACGGAGTAAAACACTTCACTATGCTCATTCTGATAGTTGACTATCGACAATGCGTTTGTTTCTTATCCTTTCTTTTTCTTCTTCATTCATGGCGTTTTCTTGTTAAGTTGACTGTTAAATCCCTACGGGCATTCCCCCTTTTCACACTGTTCACGAGAAAGAATAAAGGAATGGAAAAATATGTTAACACTTGCTTGCTTGCTTGTCAACCGATAAGGTGTGATGTTTGTCACATGAGGGAGTATAATATGTAGCATATATTTGTGCCCTGATTACACGAATTTATAAAATAGTTCAAGGCTATATTAGATACGCGGCCCTGATGATTTGACGGCACTCGGCACGCGCTAATGGAAAAACATGAAAACGCTTCCATCGCTCGGAGGCATGTAATCGTTTCCCAGAGATGCAAGAAAATAGTGTTGACATAAATTTAAATTGTTTTGATTTGAATGATACGGGTTCATGGAGCCCCATCAAGGAAACCCTGGCCGTGTTAATCGTGGGAAAGCACCGGCGATAACATGTCTTCTGTTCTCGACCAGTGCTCAGATGATATCGTGGCAGGAGTTACACGGTCTCCGAGTTTCAGAACACGCGCTCGAAAAACGGGGATAGGTGACTATTCTTCGACCTCCGGGTGGGATGGG
>JAUOBX010441651.1:0-10430 GCA_032360705.1 Eupentacta quinquesemita
ACACACATAGTATCGATACCATTCCATATCCCATATCCACCTAAGATGGCATTATATGGTCTGTTGTGCACCGAACGACTTCTCTCCATACATGATCCTGGTGGATAAAATCCTTCAGGCGTCCATGCGTTCTCTCTCGCCAATAACCCCCTCCGCACAGAGGTCACTCTGGTCTGTGAACATGGCAAGGGTCCACAGCTGACAAAACTGCTGTATTCAGGTATGTACACTCGCCGGCTTGTATGATATCAGTACTCGTGTCTGGCGAGTAAACCATGAGGAAAACACTAATATATTGTAGGAGTATATCTGCAATGCGACCCTCGCTCTGTTCACACTCGTCCTCTCTTAGTCCACGCGTGAGCGAATTTGCAGAGATCATCATATATCACAAGCACGTCTGTTGGGAACCATTCCTCTGTGACCACGGGTGACGTCATATTCGCTTTGGCCAATCAGTGGGCACCTAACTAGCTTCATGACCTGAACGCGTGGGTTGATGTGCTGTTCACTCGAGCCAGCAAACCAGGCTCGCAAGACTTGTGCACTTGGTTGACAAAGGTTCAAAGACCGCCTTGAAATAGATGTACGTCCAGCCTAACGTGAACATGGATAACCCAATGATGAATTTCGAATTGTATTGAGGAAACGAAATCCTGGTATACCTAAAATATACAGTATTCATTGGCATGAGACCCGTTCATGCTTTAATTTGTTTGACATTTGCCAGCATTTGCCAACCAATGCATACGTTGAGGGTTCCATGTTACTATATATGACCATGTGAACCAGTACCTACCTACCCGTACGGATATAACTAATAATTTGCGAATCCTATAATGCTTTATTTTGAAAACAGATTGTATTACAATGGTAACCGAATGTTGATATTTCCAGTATTTTACAGATGAAATCCAGAGAAAACTGCTTCGCAAGACGTCATTGGCTGCCATGAGTGCCTCGGGCAATTGGGAATATTAGAAATTGCGTTATCGTACTGTCTGATATGCTGTGTTCGTACAACTCGAGTTATAATTAAAATTATGGAATTTCACAAACTTGGGCTCTGTTGTATTATAATTGACAATACAATGTGGAGATATGCGTGACCAGGAGGGGGGAGAGATATCCCTAATATCGGGGTGGGGTGATCCTAACGCCTAAGTTAGAACTTGTATAACAACTCCGAAATATAAACGCATTATCACGATGGCAACGACAATGTGGTCAGAATGGCAGAACGGGATAGGAAATATATGAGAGGTATAGCTGGACAGTGTGAAATGTCACAGATTACAGACAGATAACAGGAAATGCATAAGTTGAAGGGGGAAATTCCCTGATTTCTGGTTAATTTTTCAAATCATTTCTCACAATATTCGATCACCGATTACGAAGCACAAATGACTTACAGATGACAAATTCAAAATTGATGAGGAATTTGGCCAAACAGAAGAATTTGAAGTGAAATTTCCTGATATTTGGAACATCGTCATATTTGGCTTCACGGATATAACTAATATTCTACGATTCATATTATGTTTTATTGTTAAAGGAGATCGCATCACGTTGGTAACCAAATGTTGATATTTTCATCCTTTACATATGGAATTCAGGGAAAACTGCTGCGCAAAACGTGATTGGCTGCCATTAGTTAGAAATATTTGAACTTGCGTCATCGTACTATATGATTTGTTTCGTTCGTATAGCCCGAATTTTAATTCGAATTTTCAACTTGTGAAATTACGCAACCTTCTGTCTGAATCTGTTGTGTGATAAGTGACACCTCAACCACACATTCGTGGAAGGCCGCTAATCTTCGTAAATGAAGTTAATAAGTCATTTCACCACTGTTATTTATAGATCATTCATCGAAATCTTGATATCTGTTCTTTGGCAGAGGATAGATTTGGATTTGGCATGCCACTCTGATGGGTATACTGATCAAATAAAATAGGTGATGATCAGAGGAAGTTGTATAAAATCAGAGAAAACTGCGCGAAAAACGTCACTGGCTGCTGTGAGTTAGTAACGCCTCTCGAGCAATTAGGAATAGTTATCTTACTGTCTGACTGGCTGTGTTCGCATAGCTTAGGTTCTAATAAAAATTGTGAAATTTCGCAGCCTTGGGATCTGGTGTATGATAATTCACATCTCAACCACACACTAGTCTGCGTAGATGAGGTTAGTGAAATTTCTTTTTTAACTGTCATTTATAGATAATTTATTCACTAGTCTCTTTTCTTTGGCAGAGGATTTCTTTGGATTGTGCATGGTATTCTTCTGGGTATACTGGTAATATAAAACAATTAAAGTCGCATTGCGTAGTCGCAGATTCCATTGGTAAGATATATATTACCATTTCTATGACAAATTACATCTCACCTGCTTCTCGTTTGAGAAAGTTCAAATAAATTTGACAGAGTTATAAATGGGTAATATTGTTTCTATATAACATATGTTGTTTCTGTACTGTTCTTGCTCGTTTCGGCGCATCGAAACCTCCGTATTTTGCGCCTCATAAATAGGAATTCATGGGGGGGAATTTTGAGAAGCGGCGACGAGCGTTTGCCTCTGTCTGAGTGTACACAATCTAGCATACTGCACACAGGTGCAGCGCCAGCGTATGAGTGTCATTGTCCCAGTAGGTATGGTGTATGAACCATCATCATGAATTCAGATCAAATATTTGTGGATAACACAGGGCATAACATAGGTCACGAAATTATTGTAAGCCTTTTACATTCTCATTCACATCCTGAAGAAAATGTTAGAGGGTTCACAAAAACCTATTTTATTCTACTGACCTCGTAACGTAACGCCACAATATCTGATGTGTGCTACCGGAGAGCCTCAATTTTCATGGATACATAACACGATATATGTGCCTAAAGGTCAACGCAGCCCACCTCGCATATACCCTTGAATATGTAAGTCACTATAATAGTTGAGTTCAGTGAACATTAAACGAAAATAAATATTTTGAATCCGATGCTTTTGTGATCTCCACAACCTCACCTACAGTGTGTTACAATCCCGGAGATAGAACGAGATCGTATCTGGAACAACCGCCACTCCGACTTATTATCGAAATATTACAACTGACAGGAAGACTCTTAGCAGGCACACTACAATATATATTCATCTTGGAAAATACATGATATTGATCATATATATCCCTCGTAGAATGTATACCCGCGCCACGCCTCAGACATCACACCAGGCTACACACTAGAGGCAGTCAAGGCCGTTGCCATGTTAAAATGTTGAGTGCACCTGCTGTAAAATAGTGACTGCACTAACGGAGAACATTGTGCCTCATCATAAGGAGCGCGTCAACGTATTACCACAGTCCATAACTGCTGGAGTCAAATTTATTGGATGTATTTTATTCATCAAAAGCTTGTTGAAGGAATGTCTTTAATTGTCTGAATTTTCACAGCACATCGCGACAACATTGTGGTTGTAGATGGCGATAACAGCGATACAAAATTATAATCGCTCTTGACCAGCAATTCTGCGTCTCGATGCCCCACTTCTATCAAGGTAAAACAACCCACACGGTATGTTATATTGCAATCACTATCGGGTAGGATTTCACTGTTAACCTGCAATATTGTGAGTAATTTAATAAGCTAAGAGAGAGAATACCTTACCTCGTATACGGACAGAGAATACCTCGGCCAAACGCTTCCCTGAACAGACTTATCAGTGTGTCTGAACCTACACACCCGAGGCAAAGTGCGAACTCAGTACACCAAGAGGAACATTGAATATGACCAATGCCGTGAGGCGAAGTCGAGAGAGATGTGTGGAGTGGAACATGATTTGATTAGGAAATAATGACATACCACAGAGTAACTGGATAAAGTTTTCGAGAGGCAGATTGCTTCCAATATTAAGGAAAATCCTCGAGCGTTTTTCTCTTATGTTAGGGAGAAGCAAAAGGTTAAGGACAGCGTTGGTCCATTGTTAGATTCTGATGTTTCAGTGTTTGGGGTGTCCCGTTCTGTCAATATTACACAGAGCGTCGAGCTCGTTCCTACTTTTTTGCATTGCATTTGCATTGCATATCAGAGTTTTGGAATAAGATCAATCTGCCAGAAATGTCAGACGGTTTGAATGCTGTTGACTCATCGAAAGGTTTCCTAGAAAGAGTTTACAAGGTGATGAAAGTTCACGTTCCTTGGAAGGAGCGTCGTACTAAGAGCAATAAGCCTAGTTGGATAACAAGGGAAGTTTTTCTGGCCGTTGATTCAACGTAAGCCGCAGTTCCTGGAGCTAAGGTGGATTTCGATAGTCTGATTGCTTCTAATATTGAGGAAATCCTCGAGCGTTCTTTTCCTATGTTAGAGGTAAGCAGAAGGATAGGAACAGCGTTGGTCCATTGTTAGATTCCGTTCGGGTAACACCATTAGCGATAGTCAGGAGATAACTCGGGTTCTTAACAATTATTTTCCGTCCGTTTTCACCCATGAAAGCTCGGATAATTTTGATAATGGAATCATTCGTTCGAGTACATAATGGTAAATTGTTTGAATTAGTATAGTCTCATTCGGGATTCTCAGCATGGTTTTAGGAAGATTCGCTCATGTTCGACTAATCTCTTGGAATTCATGGAAGATGTCAGTTGTGCGGTTGAAATAATTTACCCAGATTTCCAGAATGCTTTTGATAAGTCTCATAAGCGTCTCTTGCTCAAAGAGAGTGAGTGGCTCAATAGTAGGGAACAACGGATTGTAATTAATGGAGGTTCGTCTATTTGGCAAAGGGTCACTAGTGGTGTTCCCCAAAGATCGGTTCTTGAGCCATTACGCTTTCTAGCTTATATCAAAAAAATTGAGGATTCTGTGCATTCCAAAGTTGAACAAATTGCGGTTGATACAAATTTGTATCGAGAGGTCGTCTTTACTGATGATGTGGCAATTGTTCAAAGAGACCTATGTTTCAATCTCCAAATGGTCTCCCGACTGGCAAATGTTTTCTCATTGCTAATAATCGCAAAGTTATGCATGTTGGTTATCACGATCACAACGCTTCTGTCAAGTATTCAGCGAGCTAATTCTGAGAAAATCTCGACGTTCATTTGGAGTCGTCTTTAAGACCCTCCAAGCAGTATCCTATCAGTGGCCTATCTAGGATTTGGGATTGAAAATGACATGAATTATAAATGCCTACACATTCAGGAGACTATGAATGAAGCCTACTATAAATAGTACTAAGAGTGAAAAGGCAGACAACATGATAGGGAAATATAACATATACATAGAGAGCAATTATATTTAACAGAAACAAGCAACACACTTGTGGCGATCGCCTTGATATGCTTTCTCGACTTTTCACAAAGGAAAATAAGTTGAGATACGCATAGCATGTGATAGGAGTTCCACAGAACGGTAGTGTAGTTGAATTCGTGGTTCGTCTCAACAAATGTATTGTCATTAAAAATGAGCCCAGAGGTCAAGAGGCAAAAATGTTGAATGATATCAAAGTAGGTTACCAAATGTATTTCGCCCAGACGAACAAAACTGTCCATTATAGCAACCCTTCAAAATGTATCTACAGTCCAATGTTTTAGGTTGTCCGACCCTCCATAAAGGTTCCTAAAAAGATTGGAGTGTCATAATATGATATTGTGAGTGAATTTGTGGTTCACCCTAATAAGGCAATTTTGGTAGTCTAAAAAAACTAGCAAGGTACCGAGGTCAAGTAAGGTCAGAGATCAAATGAGGTCAAAGTGGGTCACCAGACTAACCGTTTTTTCGTCACGGCATCCCCCTAAAATGACTTTAGGTGACCGGGAGCTCACATTCAAAACCATAGGCGTTCTCCTCTCCATATGTGTCACCCACATACAAAATTTGAACTTGATGGATACTCGCTCTCTTTAGATATCGTGCTGACAAGGTTTTTCCAACGTTGTCCTCCCGTGACCACGAATGACATTGAGCTCACATAAAAAAACAGTAGGCATCTCATCACCATATGTGCAACCAACATACCGATTATGAACATCTTGATGGCAATATAAGTCCAGGATGCTTAGTTTGGGCACAATAATACCATTGTGTTGCGGTATGTGGGTGTCACATGAAGTACATGATCCCTATTGCTCTGGCCACCAAAGGTCAATGTTATCAAGGAATCACTGAGCCTCTTGGTTTTTTCAGTTGGAATGTCGTATTGTTACGGGGTATGGACGTGTAAACCTGGTCTTCCACCACTCTCTACAATATCATCTCATGTTAAATTTTCTTCGAAAGCCAATTGTCGTGTAAAAGATGTTCATGAAAACTGGCACTTATGAAAAGAGGACATCTAAAAACTCCACAACCAATTTCTAGGACTGCAGTATGTTGTACGTAAACGTTCATCACCCTGCCATGAATATCTTGGTGGCCGCTGATAGACTCTATATATAGGCTATAGTAGCGACACAGGTAAAGCTGTGCCTTCGCACCCTAGCAGTGGGAAATGAGAGTGTAGTTTGCTATGTTTTTTATTAGGATACAATGTTCGTTGAAGGGAATTGAAATGAACATGAATTGCATTTATATACTGAAGGTACAAGCGTCTCCTCGTGGAGCACAACGCTATTGTGCAATTGTAGATGTTTTGGCTATTTTCACAGGAGTGTCAGCTAAATTGGATAGTGATAGGAGGGTATTCAAATAACCGAAATCAATTTCACATGACCCTCGGCTTTCAACAAGTTAATTGTTTGTATCACCGTTCTCTAATTTATTGCAGAGGTACGCTTAACGAATCGTTTCGAGGGACGGGTGCAGGTCTACTTCGATGAGGATTGGATACCTATCCTGGACAACACATGGGACGCAAAAGACGCCACCGTGGTCTGTCGACAGCTAGGTATTAACAGTCTTGCTCCTGAAGTGTCTTCCTCAAACGTAAGCATAGCTCAGATGGACTCTCCCTCGATCTGTGGCGTACATTGTGATGGTACAGAAAGATCGTTGGACCAATGCATCAGCTCGAGCTGGGGGAGCAGTGATTGTGATCAGTACAAGGTCGCCTCAGCCAGATGTGGTGAGTCTAATCGCATAACATGACATAACATAACATATCAGTCACATATTTATATAGCGTCTTTCCCAAAGAGGATCAAAGCACTTTACAGAGAACACAGTCACAGGTATTGGTCACATGCAATGATCACCATTCAATATAGTTAGCAGGATTGGATGGAGAATTGGCACATGCCATCTTTCTATCCATTGGCGGGAGTACGATCTACTGGCCTGACGCAGCTGCCAAATGTGGACAGGTGCAGCATTCTAAGGGTTCGGGCAAAGCCCTTGGGAACTCCGAGCCTGGAATATGAGGGGACCCCAACGTCCGCGGCCTTGTGTTTTGTTCGGCATCGCGTGCTGTGGAAATAGTCACGCTCTTTACGCCTAAGTCCAATCTAAGACCGGTTTATTACCTAGAATATCCTCTCTCGCCACGAGGATGCCTGTTTGCCTGTCCAATCGAAGGAACTTCAAATGATTGGGTCTTGGTACGTTTCACGTACAGGTAGCTGTGTTTACTGAGGCATTCTATACCCAATTTAGTTCAGTGTGTGATACTGTTCTTTCTTGTGTTGCGAAGGTCATTCTAGGGGACTTCAATTGGACACATCTGTTGCCGTGATAGTTATCAGTTATATGTTGATCCTCGAAGATCTGGAGTCCGTGATGGGACAGTCTCACGCCTCTCGACTTCATTACAAACTATGACCTTGCTGTTGTTGGTCCATGGTCCCAATGTTCCAACAGATAATATGACTGTTAGGTAGATAGATTAGGCACACTCTAGATGGGAAGTGATTGCGGGAGTTCGGGGATTTTGTAGCGTATACAAAATCTTCGAGTCATTTGACTCCGTGAGCAGGGGGTTTCTTTGAAGAAACACTAATCATAGTCCGATGGCCACCAGGGTGAACTTGCACAAGAAGGACACAGGAAGTTTTTTTTAACAAAAATTACGGTGTAAAAGAAAAATTGCTGTTGGCTCTCTGGCAATGTTGAGCAATTTTTCTTATTAGCATAAACAAAATATCCGCTAAAACTGAGCACGAAATAGGTGGGCTCAGAAAATGGGTTCTGAATCATTTCGGGAGAGACTTCCAGTACTCCTGAATTCATTGAATGATGAAATACTACTTCAGCCACCTGAGTTCGCGAAATATTCATGAAATAACGTGACATTTGTTGAGAAGGCGCTCTTCAACCGATATTGCACACATCGAGTGTTAGGCCCTCAAATTATTTCTGAATAATTTTAGGAGTGGCTCCTAGTGCCCCCAGAGACATCTAATAATAAATCACCACTTCAGCCACTCAGTTTTCGGAATTGTGGTGAAAAACAGCGAAATTTGTCTTGAGGGCGCTCTCCAAATAATGTTTCTTAACTAAGCACGCTATGAATGGGTCAAACTAATGCTGCGCCGATTTCTTTGACATATTTGACTAGGCTAAACTTGAACAACTTGAGTTTGAGTATAGTCACAGTGACATTCGTTTAGAGGGCGCTGTACGACCAGTATTTTCTATGATTGGGCAGACTAAAAATAACTAATTGAAACGCTGTTCTAAAGTTCTTGAAACTTGGCTACGGCGGACTCGAAGTGAGTGTCTGTTCAAAAATCACACTGTTATTCATTATATTACGTTTATAAATCGGTACCCAGACAATTCCCACCCAGACAATTGCCACTCAGCAAATAAATTCGATGTCAGAGTTAGGGTTCGGGTCTGATGTTAGGGTCATGCTTTGGGTAGAAATTGTCCAGGTGGGAGTTGTCCAGCACCCTTCTCAACAAAACAATTTTGAACTATATAAATGTGTGTTCGTCGGAATGACCTCCATCTGTTGACCCCCATTGACCCATTGACCTCACTTACCATCAATATGTGACCCTGGAAGCGAATTTTCTTTCATGATAAGATTTGTGTTGCTGAGACAGAGCACATAAGAGCCTATGTAGGATGTTCACAATCCAGTGCTGTAACACAAGTAGCCCTACCTTCAATATTGGTCCTGATATGAGACATATCCATTCTACCTTCTCTTCCCCTCCCATTTTGCTAGAGATCAATAAATACCGCTGTTTATCTGATCCTGAATACATATTCACACGTATACACATCTTTCATAAATCCATGGTAATTTCTAGAGAGTATATTGTAACACAAATTTGCGGCGCGATTGCATGCGGCTGCACTTTCGATGAATAAATATGCCTAAATCAGTCGCAACACACTATATTCAGTTTCTGACTCGCCAACTTCTAGAGGGGTAGTCCATCAACAAAACAGTATACTGTGACATCATGATGGTATTTCTCTGAGTGCCACTTGGAACCCATACCCCCCTTCCTGTTGAAGTGGGATTAAGAGTTGTATGACTTGTCTGTTGATAGCGCTCATTGACATGACCAGGGCATGCTTTATTTTAAACACACTGGAATCTGATGATAAGTAAGAAAACATCAACCCAAAACCCATGCAGAATGATTACAAATTATTTCCAATATGAATTGTTTAGACTGATATTCTTCCCTTTAATGATCCAAATGTGTGAGCAGTAAATCCACGCCCAATTCATAGCAATACCTGAAGTATTTGGTCATAATATTTGTACGATGCAAGCAGCAGTCAAGAGACAAATAAGCAATGTTAGTAGAGACTTGTAAGCCCTCTTATCATGGGTCAGAATATTTTACCCTGAACTCCGCCTTCCTCAAACTGATTTCATATTTATTTTTCTTGCCTTGACCATGCGATGAGGTCAGAGTTGTTATTATATCACAAATAGGGCAAGAAATTATTACACATCGTCGATATTTCCGAAGGTACCGTGCGCCTAAACAGCAGAAGTGGCCGACCGAACGAAGGATCCGTTGAGATATTCCACGCCAATTACTGGGGTGCTATCTGTGACGATTATTGGGACGATACTGATGCTACGGTTGTCTGTCGTGAGCTCGGTATCGGAAAGTTTGGGACAGCGACGCACGAATCTTCCTTCGGGAAGGGAAGCGGTAGAATCTGGTTAGATGACGTCCAGTGTCTGGGGAACGAAAGCACGATTTTCGACTGTCAGCATGGAGGGCTTGGAATACATGACTGTTACAGGACAGAGACAGCAGGCGCTGTTTGTTTCAACGGTACGTAACTCATGGATGGTTTACTGCGCTTGGGTGCCTGAGAGGCATGTTTGAGAGGGGGGCTACCGATGTCCCCAGGGTTCGATGTTCCACGTTTTTGTGTCATTTCATTGAGTTCGATCTTCCCGGGGCTCGATGATCCCGGGTTTGACGTTTGACGTTTGACGTTTGACGCAGGAACTTCGGAACCCGGGAGAATCGGACTTCGGGAACATCGAATCCCGGGAGTATCGTATAGTATATTGAACCCTGGCTGCCT
>JAUOBX010441762.1:0-10426 GCA_032360705.1 Eupentacta quinquesemita
TACAATTTGAACATAATTCAACATTCTTTTTATCTTTTCAGGGCAATTCGTTCCCCTGTTGAATGTTCCATGACCGATTTACATTCAAAGAAGTTTGTCAACATAAATAAAGGGAAGGGATTGATGCAATAAGACTTATTTTTATACTAATTGGGAATATACAATCATGATATTGGATCAAGTGATACAATAATAGTCCATAATGGCAGTACACGATAGTACCTCGAGGGAACTGTGGTGCAACGAAAAAGGCGCCTCCTGACTCCGATGTTTCATTGATGTGGGACGTTCTGAGGGTCATTAGCGAAACGGCCGTCCCATTGGACGAATAAACTCAATATATGAGCCCGTTTGCATAACAGTTGCATAGCACAAACAGTTACATTCGCATTGAGATCACAATTCAGAGGCATTACCTTGGTAAGTGACCTGACGAGGGTTTCTAGCTGACAAGACTGCTGTTTCCCGGTTTGCAATCTCGCTGGCTTGTATATGAGATCGGTCATCGAATTTGGCGAGTAAACCGTGGAAAAAATTACATAAAAAGAGATGAGTTTAAATGTGGTAACTTGCATGGGTCCTCAAAGGGGGACAGTAAATTTCAAGTGATACCTGCCGTTCAAGCCTACTTTTTTACCAAAGAATCATGAGGGATAAAACAGCTGAGTCAACATGAAAATGAGTCAGGGGTCTTAGAATGTGGATAGCGACAAACAACTGTAATATACGAACCTCACAACAGAAGAAGTTACTACATAACAACAACATTTAACAGCAGTATTACATATTCACATGAGTCCCTACCCTCATTCAGCGGGCCGTTTCGACGAAATATGTAAATCCCAATCTTCGAGTCACAGATCGTTACAACATGAACATATATAATACTATTTATTTTACTCCATATATTGGTGCAGACATGTTGCCACCACGCTATACTGCCATAAAAAAGTCACAGAAGTTGAAATTGAAATAAAGTAGAAGGCCAATTACACTGTAGCTCAACTGTTGATCTACATCAGACCACTCACATAATACCAAAATGAGTATATTGGCCGAAATTGACCTCGAACCATGTCTTCACACCGTGGACCTAAAATCCATGAACACCCCGTAGCACTGGTAACATATAATAATGACAAACTTTCATGATCATTAAACGAAAACTCTAGGCTTAGAAGCATTTTACATATTTTCACAAAATGGCTCACTAGATGACCTTAGACCAATAAATTGAATTCTTACGACCTCAAATCCCTGTACACATGTACCTCTGTACACAGTGTGTGTGCATAGACCCCCACCCCAAGTTCTGTCGCTTTATATCCTTCGTATATTTTGTTCCTTGGAAAGGTGTCAGTATCTTTGACACATTGTCAGAGCAGAAATCCAACATTGGGCAAGCCTAATGGAAAGTGGAGGACCTTGGGGACGTCCCACAGGAGGAACTGGCTGAAAGACATTGCTGAGTAGACAGGACTCAGCATGGCAGTTGCTACCCATGCAGTAAACGACATGAGGGGTGGCGATTCACGGTCGGCCAAGCATTGAAGAGCATGCCCTAAGAAGGGTCACCCTGTAAAGCGTATTTGAGCAATTTTTCAAATGTAATTCGCGCTATATAATTGTCACTTCTATCATTATTATAAAATGAAGTGGAGTGAGTATTGTTTGATCGTCATTGTTAGGAGCCACCATGATTCAATGTACAATCCAACGAAAATACACATTATTAACGGGCCTTTTGAATATCGTTATCATAAGCCGTTAATGAATAAGATTGTCAATTTATGTAATTCATGTCACGACTCCTGGAGTGTATTAGCCTCGAAGGCCATTGACCTTTTGAAATAGTACGTTCCAATCTAGCAGTAAGATTTCAGTAATTAAAATGTCAACAATCTCTCGATAGCCCAATGTGTTTGTTAACGGTATATTTCCTTCTTCATAGCAGGCCTATTTAGTTTCAATATACTGACAGGACCAAACTAAAAAACAGGAATAAGCAGAAATGATCAAGTTACATTGAGTTAGGCCTATTGATGTTCTTTTTTTAAACGTATCGAATTAGTAATAATTTTACAATATTACAACATATTTGCAATAATTGTGAAACGCTATGCCAAAGATAAAAACATACATTGTACCCGCAGAATGACAAGCGGAAGCAACGTAATTTAAGATTTTTTATGGAAGATATCTAATGTTGGAGCCTATCTGAAAATAAAACGAAATTCAAACTTGTGTTTGTATAGCGCAGATGAGTATCTCCCTAATGCGCTTTATAAGTTCTCCAATATACTATTATTAATATCAATGATAAAGATATTAATATTAATAATATATAATAATATTAATAATTGTAAACCGTTATCAGTGGACGCAAAATACAGTACACCAAGCGCACCAACACAAGACAGTTGACAGTCGCATACCATGGATATCCTAGTTTGCATGATATGACCGTGTGTGGACTGAGTGGACACAGCTTTATTGAATGCCGTGTTAAAGTCTGCTCGAGCCATACTCGAGCAACTCGAAGTATGTAGACAGATAACTGAATTCAAAGTTGAACCTATATATACATGTGTACCTTTGATTCCGGTACAACCACTATCGAGCATCTCGGATCAGACCATCCTTTTCCGAAAATGAGCAAAAATCTACAAAATGAACACATTCAAGGCAATGATGAGAACAAATGTGAATACATGTAGACAGTAGTCTTATTGTAACCTGGTCATACTACAACAGAATATCAGCATTGGGAGACATCGACACATTTTTGTTGTCAAATCAACCAGGAGAGGCTTCAGAATGCATCATTCTTATTCTGGCACGAATACGGTGATGACTGCTGTATCCCTCAATATGTTATTGAGTAACAAGTGATAACGCACCAGATAGGGGAGGGGGCGGTTACATCGTGTATGTCTGCCTTTCAGCCTCCTAATTCTAACGCTTCGACATTTGCATTCTCCCGTGGAAATCAGAAACACACCATCGATGTAAAACGTCGCGTTAACGGTTATTCAGGTAATTCCATCAACACGGGTTGTGATGAATAGAATTGCAAGCTATGCATGTCACGGGAAAATCGGATACGTTGCCCTTGAGGCAATAAGAAAGTACGTTGTCATCTAGCGTTGGAGATTTCAGTAAACAGAATTATAAATAATCTCCGAAATGTGTTTGTCTGGAATAATTCAACTGGTAGATTATCTTCTTTCGTTCGTTAGAAATACTGTTAGAGATTGGGATACAGCAAAAAATAGCCAGGTTACTTTGGGTTATGCTGAAATCAGCTATACGATTTAATATTGGAAAAAAAAGATACTTTCGGTCGACTCTTTGCACGCCATTTATGTTTGTATCTTATAAACGTCATATCTTATAAAAGTTTGTATCTTGTTTAATTATTCATAAATATAATATAACGATATATTTACAACTGCACAGGGTTATGCTCTAAGTATTCATACTCAGATTACGATGCGTGAACTGACAAGCGGGAACAACGAGTTGCCAGCCTCCGATAAACATTTCCATAGCTTCAAGTTTCCTGCTCCCAGCACACCTGACTAAAGTGTACTTTCATGGCAAGAAACAGGCCTATGGGCTTGTACAAGTAGAGATGATGCATGTCGTTTTGGCGATGTTTGATGTGGAGTAGGGATGACAACTTTGAACAAGATCGAGAACTAGTGTAATACAACATGGTAAGTCTTGCAGCCCGCGTTGTTCAGTAAAACTCGTTGCAAATGAGGTCATATGGGCACCATGGGCAGTATGGAAACGCACGTATCAATGATCCAAACATACACAGGAGAGTTGACTGTCATGTAACAAACCTAGTCATTGGTATAGCGACTGATTCCACTGATACCACATACATTGTTATTAGTGAGACAATATGCTAAGATGGTAGAGATGTTCTAACTACTGATACCCTGATACCTATGTTGACAGTATTGTGTATGACATTGCCTCTTGTGTTGCATCACTGCCATCCGTGAGTGTTTTGAACTCTTCAGAAGACTGAACAAAGAAGGATTTCGGGTTCCCACCCGAGTGATGGCGAATTAGCTGGATAGTGAATTATTTTTGCTGGTGATAGTTTGCGACGTGCGAACCATGATGGTAAATTGAAGGAACAGAGTGCGCTCCGACCATGCCCTCAAGGAAAAACTCATGAAAATCAAGCCTTAAAACTTGTTACATCACAGAACTTGTTACGAACAACAGAACGTGCAGTAATGCGGGAAGCAATTTTGGAGCGCGCCACCATCCTGCTAGATCCACAAATCGGAGAGATCGGTGACAGTCAATCATTGTTTTTATAAAGACACTACTGAAAAAAAAACCTGCACATACGTTGTTTGAAAATAGTCAGAGCCTTCCCTTCGGTGCGCTAATGAGAATATATGAGAGGAAACATATATAAATTCAAGACTCATGGCTGCCTTCCCCAACATCATGTTGTTGATGGTAACCCATATTTTTTCACTTCCAAATTCCTAAAAGGCTACATCAATGTAATACAAAGATTGGCCGAGCTGATCACATGATTTCATTCGAGACCAGTTTTGAATCGCCATTCGAACCCTGCCCAGTTTGTCTGAAAAGACTAGGGAGATTTGCTACCTGACCATTGTGTTAAGGGAGATTGTTATAGCAACCAACAATTTCCTAGCAGGAATTCAAAATCTGGATTGTTTGCTGCTTTAAATAGTCGTCATTATGACGTCACAGCGAACAGTACTGTATATAGGCCCTACTGCAGGCTAGCGTGTTGTTGATTTACACGCCTAGCCTATTGCATCCAGCTCAACACAGTATAAACAACGCCTAGCCCACACACCCAATCTCGTCACATTCGTACTGTTTTTATCACTAAAATCAGTCGATACAGGATGCGCTTCGGTTATTTCAGAGTCTACGATGACGTCATCATCGGTCTTGAATGCAATGAGAGACCTCGGTACAACCTCGATACAATATCCCACGGTCACACAGTGCGATAAGTATGGTTGCTGACGCTCCGCAAAAACCTCATACGCTGCAGCATAGTTTCGGCGATGAGGTTTTCACATGTCGACGTTTTATACACACGGGCACATGCGCAGATGCACTGACTAAACAAACATTGTGAGGAGTATCGTATGATACAGATCTCCCGTGATGCCGTACAGAGCTTCTGAAATCCCTCTTAGTACTTTTATCATCCCATTAACACAAAACATGACACATATTGTCCACGCTTCCGGTGGCGTACCATAGTAGAAAGTTTGACAAAGTCATCTCATCGTTTGATCAGTAAACAAATATGTTCCTGATAACTATAGACCTATGTAGAGATACAGCTATGGATAAGCGCGTATATAGTATTGACCAGTGCTCAGCGATTGAACACTCCCCTGAATGATTACTGCAAAAATATTATACATATGATTAATCCCAAGTTTCCTGTGCTCTTTCCATACATTTGGTTAGAAATTTAACATTGAGGACAGTTGTGGATGGAGCTGATCTTTATCATCGTATGTCAATATGCAAAACAACTTTGGTTCAGATACATTCTTGGATATCCTATATGACTAACTCGCAAACCCATACCGGACTTTTACACTAGTCTCAATCATCTTCAATGTAGAAGTAGAGCCAATATTGTCCATGTGTGGACAGTTGCCTAACCGGCGATGAATATCTGCAATGAATGTGTCTATGAGACGATATTGTCAGAGGAAACCTCGATTAGCCATCACTCTGGTGTTCCCAGTCTGGTGAGGAATAAGGCTTTTGTTTACATTCGCATTCTATCAGAAATAGCTGACATATGTTTTACTGTTTTTTTAGTTAGAATCAGACAATACCAGAATTACCTGCTCTGGACATACATAGTGTGGTTAATCAAGGTCCACGCTCTCCTCAATGTCGTATGTCTCCGTCTCCGTCTCACCTCGGGAAATTTATCTCCCGCTACTGTGCTGCACGTACACTAACGTCCACTTCTGCAAACTTGCTTCAAATCAGACATATTTCTGCTAACACTCTCTCTATACCCTCTACCAGTACTTTGTTCGACGACAGAGCCTTCTCTGTTGATGGAGCCACGCTGTGGAATACACTTCCTCTCTCCATCACCAGCTTAACCTCTCTTCCCAGCTTCAGGAGAGCTTTGAAGACTCGTCTTTTCAAAGAGGCTTTCTATTATAGACCACTAGTGAATATTTGTAGGTGTGTGAACAGCGCAGATAAGTATCTCCTTATGTCTGCGCTTTATAAGTTCTTCAATAATAATAACAATAATAATAGTATTCCTAATTCTGATGATAAAATATTGCTTTCGAAACTTTCATGGTTGACTGAGCTGATGGATGCACAGATCGTCGAGTAATAGATATCCTTCATTAATACAAAAACGAAATGACCCGGTTCCGAAGAATCGGACGAATGATGCAGACAGTCAGACTCATCGTCTGCGAGTGTTGTCTCGCTGTTCACACAATACCAATAGGACAGGTTGACATTAGTGGTAGCACGATCATAGTAACAAAGGTGAGATTAACAATATGAGACCAGATTGACGCCATTGGCACCAGCCTACAATTATTGATGATATGCATACACTTTTGAATTGCAAAAGTGAGACAAAGGTTTGCTGCTGCGTTTGCCTAGGCTAACATTATATACCAAATACATGAAAATAAATATGTATTATATGATGTCAAAGAAAGTCTCCATCAAATATACTACCCTAAGTAGGTTGTTGTCAGAGAACTGTCTTCTAGTCACCTTGATAGATTGGATGTGATTGATTTAATCCGTTGCACGTACAGAAGTGGATTTAGACAACGGAAGCCTAGAAATTACGAACATAATAGGGAACTCCCCGACCTGTGAAGATTCATCGTGCATCATGCAGATTTGACTTCAGTTATTTTATTACCACCCGTTTTGACAATTAAGGCAATTTCACATCTCGAACCTAAGTTTACCTAATACGTTCGTCGGAAGAACAAAAATAGTACCGGTACTAATTGCAAAGTGCCCTATAGTGAGATCCAGGGGACCAGACAAATCATCATTACACAGAGTTAGTACGAAGGAGGTTTTTTTAAATCCGGTACCATATAAACTATAACTGTTCCTAAACAGATGTTTTCAACATTAATCATGAGATATTAGAGGAAGCCTTTTATCAATTTTGTTTGTGATTATTCCCTTCTATTTATTGGCTAGCAATGTGCAATATGACAACATTAACTATGTACAATCTATTTGTATTTATCAGGAGAGGCTTGATTATTGTGAAAAGTTCATGAGAAATTGGTGGGAATGGGCCGAAAGCCTCACGATATTCTTTTGTGGACTCATGAGATTCTAATGTTATATTTTTCTCAGGGGAATTATATGGAGACATATTGTGTGGTGCCTCATAAGCAGTATGTGCATGGCACTGATATGTTGAATGTTTGTTATAGTATGTTAATTACAAGTTAACTCCGGCTTCACTACTGTGTACAATTCTGTGATCACTAATATGTTCTCTCACTCTCACTCACTCGTGGGAGCACATGTATGGAAAGCTTACACCCGCTGGTAGCGACCAGTCATGCGCCTGACCAATTCCTCAACTCCCTGACGAACCCGCGCAGCTGTGCCAACCAATGGCTATACGAAGCCGGCGAACGAGTTCAACCCACCGGGCTTCCGGGCCTCGTGCTGACAAAACGCAATGAGCTGAGCGGGATCGCGGATTAGCAGGCGCGTCCTGACGGTGGACACATGGTTATGCCGGCTGTATTAAAGTTTTCGATTTTTCTATGCTTGCAAATTCCCCACTAGGTGCATGGAATAAGGCATTGCCTTCATACAACAACGTGGAGGGCGTTTTCGCCCGCAAACGACAATCGCCTGCCAAATTCGAAACAGCAGATCCATAACAGTTATAGATCGCGCCCAAAACGGGGTACTGGATTTTGAAAAAAAAGTAAAAAGTTGAGCACTAACGTTCTGAATCTGGACATCAGCCCTCAGATTAGGAACACCATAGCGTTCTGAGTCTGAAAGCTAATGTTCTGAGTTTGTGTATCTGTTTTATTCCTGTTTCGCAGTGTGGTTCGACTTATTTCGCCGCGCTTTGGTCCCCTTTAGGCAGTTGGTGTGACCCGACCCGATTCAGTCCCCGGTCTGTCTAGTGAAAATCTGGCCGTACCAATTCAGACCAATTCACGACTTATATTATAGCAGGTTCAGTTGATGAATACTGATAATATGCAATTCGTCAGAATGACAATTATATAGACGGAGTTAGCCGATGATTGTTCTTGGTGATCTACTGTAAAATGACACTGTAAGCATATTTTGTAATGAAGGCAAGGTTCCCAATAAGCTATGTAATTCAGAATGACCGATACTCATCAGTAATTCGTTATAAAGTAGGCCTATGAAGAAAGCAGCAATCAATCACTATGTACCTACCACGAATTGCTTAGACATGAGCGTTTCAGTGTTAGATACTGATGCCCATTAGCAGCAGAAAGAGCCTTACCTCCGTAATATGAGATGGAGATGGAGATGATGGAGAATGTTCAGCAAGGGGAAATATCCCTTGAGGGAGAATTATTAGTTATATGCACAGTCACAGCAAATCTACCGCACCTAAAGCTCTCTAAAGGGTGGTATTATAATATCATCTAATATTGATTAAGTATGTATACCAGCGTTGTACCCGTATACCACATGATCTTGATTGGACATATTCTTACCCAGTCTGGTTAAAGATGATGTTTCGTCTCAAAATATGGATTGATGACGTCACGAAATCTGAGTCTTCATTCTGTTCACGTGACCTCCTATCCAGCGACGTATATCGCAAGGCATTTAGACGAATGTTCAGTCAATATGTAGTCATGGAACGATACAGTCTCTAATGAAGATCGTATCTCATGAAATAGAGAAAAGGAATTGATTTACATCTATTCGCAATTTTGCCCACAGTGAGCATTTATATCTTCGTATAGAGACCAGTGACATAGTACTACACTCATATAACAGCCCAACTACTGCAAAAGGGAACAATACCCGAATATTCTGTAAGGGTGCATACCTGGATACAACACTCTTGTCAGCTGTGAACGCTCGCCAGGTCCCGGACGGAGACAATGCCCCTGTAGCGTGACCTCAATGCGAAAGAGGGGGTCATTACATACAAAGCACCCTCCCCTCATTGTGAGCAATCGGGATGAAGCACCTTGCTCGAGGGTGCAATGCAAACATGGCCTGGTAACCTATGAACTACCTGCTCGACGCTCAAGCACATGTGTGTATGTGGCTTGTGCACATCATTCACTAGGCTGGAAACGAGCGTATCCGATAATAACGACAACTCCGTTTGATAAACGGTTTAGTGCTATAACAGAAGAGAGAATAACCAATTTCCCAGTGTATCAATACTGGAATTGGAGGAAGCACGAACAAGTATGAACATAGCTTATTGATAGCTGTCGAAGGAGTATAGTTAGTTGGACAATTACGTGTGTGCATTTAGTAACTTATTGTCTATGTTTTGGAGCGGGAATGAACTATTCTGTGTGAGGTGTGGCGTCATTACCATCGATAATCGAGAGCGGATGCATTTTTTGAAGTGCTGTCGAGTTATAGAAACTTTACATTGCGGCTGTAGTTCAGACGATCATCTATATACCGGAAGGAAGCATTCCCACTGCGAGTGTGGAAAATGGGTCTTTACTGACGAAATCAGCCGATTATTGAATGGAGACTGTCTAGTCTCCGTAAAAGCCAGAACATATTCTCGACTAAACTACGCATCTGAGACTCGGACACCACCAAATATGATTCAATATTATTAGATGGACACATTTGAGATGTCGATTAATGAGAAGATGCCCAGACTATCGGATACTAAATCACTGACTAGGTCAGCCACAGCCGAGCTCTATCAGGGAACCTCTACTCATCCCGTTCCGTCTTGCATCTAGAATCATTAGAATGAATAGATAAAAGGTTCACAGTTGCGGCGGTGTGTGTCTCCGAACTGTGACCATTAGTTGGTTAAATGTACACCCTTATATTCTAGATCCGCCAACTTTCGGCAATGAGTGAATCCGCGCCTATCTTGCTAGTTTAACACAGCCTCCTCACAACAAAATCCCAGGTGATTTTATTTCTCCAAGCAATTTGTTTTATTTATGACTGGACTGATTGTATAATTATTTTAAAGATATCAAACCAACACCGCCAGTTAGAATGGAAAATATGAAAGAATGGAATAGTAATGCGTGTCGTTGTCATGGTATTGATAAGTTTCCTGCTGTTTGTCCCGTACTCGATCATATTTGATTCGATTGCCCATATTCAAGGGGAGTGAAATCAGGCAATCAAACTATATAAATTGTACCGA
>JAUOBX010441873.1:0-10426 GCA_032360705.1 Eupentacta quinquesemita
AGTTTTCACGGACACCGATTTAACTGAAGATCAATAAAGCCAGTCAAGTCCCGTCGATACCATTGAACCTTTGTTAGGCTATTCCATAACTTGCATAAGTAGTAATTTGCCCAATTTTTTTACATTTCTCTGATTCACGAGAAACTTGTTAGATGCAGCCTGCGTATGGATCTCAAACTAAAACGGATAATTTGGGGTCAGACTGTGTGTTAGACTTGCATACTTATAACAGTCTATGCAATGTTCATTGCTGTGTCAAGGATATTTCCAGATTGAATAAAGAGTGGTCAAAAGCCTTGTTCATTTGATCTTTATTGTTAACCCCTAGACCAGAATCCACTGGCTGCCAACACCTTCTACCAATAAATCTGTCACGGCATAGCCAGGGCAGTAAATGTGGACATTCGATCACCCTATACTTACACAAGTCATCATCAATCGGAATAGGTACACTAACGGGTCACCCCAACATGAGTTAGTATTTCCATTAAATCGGCATACTCACAATGGTCGTTTCGGATCGGAAGTGGAAAATATACCAGCAAAGTAGGCTATACATTTGCACCAGAATTATCAACTGGCATAATGGTGTGTCTACTTTGAATAATTTTTGCTGGTGCTGGTGTACATTATCAACCTTGGAGCTGGTCAAATCTGTTCAGTGTGATATTCGGCAGACATGTTTCACTTTCGGTTCTTGACATTTCTTTCTTGTTTGAATAACTCTCAATTATCCTTAGAAATTACTATGAGAATTATGTGGCATCCATGGATATGCATGCAGGGGGGTCAGGTAAATGGGGGCCTAGATGAATTTCTTGTAAAATTGGGGAAGGAATGGGATGGGATATGTCCCGGTCCCATGTTAGGCAGGAAAGATCAATTTAAAGGTATTCCAACTTGTGTTACAGCAATGACCTGCGAATCATTCCGTATAGGCATGTTCTGTCTCAACTAGACGAATCTGGTTATCACAAAAAAGTTGCTCCCAGGGTCAGACATTGAAGAGGTCGAATGGGGTCACCAAATAGATTGCATACAGATGAACACAACTCTCTAACTAACTCAAAAGCTCTGTTGATAAGATGCGAGGACTATTATGAACTTCTGTATTAAAGCTCAAGGTTCGAGCTGCCTCGATCTCTCACATACAAATGGATAACATGAGATAACGTGTAACAGGAGCAACGTAGAAGGTGGTGTAACTGACTATATGAATTGCTTCAACGAAAAGGAATCAGGCTGTTCCGGGTACAACCGCCCCCCCCCCCCCTCACCCAAATCAGCCATAACTCTCACACTGTCATGACTCTGACCTTGAACGAATTCGACATGACACCAAAAACAATAGGGATCTTCCCCTCCATATATGTAACCTACGCACACACGCACACACACAAATGCAGGACTGCATAAATTCCTTTTACCTTCAAGCGAGGAATAAAAAATGTAACACTGTGAGTTCAAAACGTTGTCAGGGGTAAATGAGACTTACATGCTACACCTGGAGGCAACGTGTCAGTCTTCTCAGAGGTATGTGCATTCCTGGCTGTTTTCTTCGAATTCCATGACAGGCTGACAGTGACAGGGCGTTGCAAATAAATTCAACTGCCCATTCATATGCACTCCACCCATACTATGCACATACCAATGGCAGCTCAACGAAATGGCAATCAACAGATTGTGTTCCTTCAACTCCTGTGGCAATATCCGTAGTACCCATATCATTCACGACATGATACTGATATACCTGGATATAGAATAGAGCGACTTCCTAGAAATTCGTTGCCGCTGATAATGGCTTCAAAAGAATATTATTATCGTCAAATGCCAAGTCACAGTGACGACCTGCTGGCAATGTAATGACAGTATGACACATATCACGTATTTCCTCTTTTGTTGTAATCGAGCTGATACCTAATAATAATTTGCATTCATTATGTTAATTAAGCGTGATCACGGTCACATTTACTACCTTGACGACAGTACAGGTACGACAGTCCCAGACTACTATTAAACGTTAATGGCGATTGTGGGATCGTAAAACAACTAATACTAGGACGGTGGATATGGAATATATATGTTGTAATATTCGATTTTTCTCATCTCCATATTTGTCATTTGACTTTTCATCCAGGGTTATGGACCATCGCTTTTGGCTCCTCTAAAGCAATATTGGTTTGTAGATTTGTCGATTACCTACTACCAATGGTTCACCGACTTCACTCATTGCTTCAACATTGCTTCACGTCCTACTTGAACTGTCTTACCTAAGGGCTATTATCATGATCCCTATCACACTTTATATCGACAATTTACCATTCCATTATATTTTTCTCGGATATGCAAGGAACTCCCACGTCGCAATCCCAGGAAATTGTATATGTTGAGTCTTGTGATATCAGAATAACCATATACATCAGGCTTTAAAGTAATCCCTGGCATATCAATCTCCCTTAGGGAAGCTAGATAATATCGCTGCATGGACACGGAATAATCTGATTATACAATACTGTGAACTCGATATGAACCGACGTATTTCAGTGCCTCCCTCATCTAGTTAGCGTTTGAACACGTTTAAACACGTGTGTTTAGAAGATATATGCACAGACTTGGCAATGCATACATAGGAACCAGAAGTTGTTCAGTTTAGAGGTCAGACTCAATTTTACAGAATTGTTATCGTGATACTTACACATTACTCATTGGAGCAATCAATAGAGCTGAACGGGGAGAAATAAGCTATTTTGGTAGACTGGGAGTATGATATTCTGTTTCGCCATATCTTTTTTAGTCTTTTAGATACAGGAGGGGTTAACTGGAAGATCTAGCATTTTTAAGTGGCCATAAGTGGACTACCTAGGACTGTTATTTTGATTTTGCTAGTGGTAGTTTGGGGCAGCAAACACAATGATGCAATCTGTTTCACCGTATCTTGTATAATAGATATAGGCGAGAGTGACTGAACAATCTAGTTTTTTTCAGTGACCATAACTCAATAACGCATGCTATGAACTCGGAGTATGCTACATTGGATCCGGCGTGCCAAGTTTTATCATATATTATGTTCGACTTGGATATCTACTACGCGGTCCCTGGATGCAAATCTAGAAAAAAACGCCGTTCGAAGTCCAATGTTTACAAATTTATAGCTTACTCACTCATTTTGCGAGATGTTCTATCCGGTCAACCAACTTTTTTCGATTCCGATTCTTACGGGAAAGGTACCGATGAGTAGTGGGGTAGTAGGCCTTCAAATACATTCGAAGTCTTAGAGAGATGTCCACAACACCTTGTTTTCGACCGTGAAACGCCTTTCTGTATCTAGCAACATTAGCCACTGTTGTTGATCCTTATTTTCATCGTTTTCTCAATAGTGTTATGGATAGTAGAAAGAGTATCTTGTGTCTCTTCAGCGATCTGCTACTCTACAGAGGATGCTAACCTGCTACGAATAATACCAAGCATGCATGGTACAGTAGACAGGTGCCTTCTTTATACAGTCCTTTGCTCATTGTGCTCTATTAGGGTGTTCATTTCAGATCGGGTTCAGTCGTTCAACGCGAACATACAGTTCCGGGTGTTTTTAAAATATGTTTAATAGATTGTACCCACATGCCTCTTTTCTGGCCGGCTCGAATGTTGCATCGAATCATGCTCAAGTAACTATTCTTCTAGCTTCTTCGATAAACAAATACAACTTATTTATATTATAATATTAATATGGTTGTATCTTGCATTCTGCCAGATAACCATCCCTTCATCTCAAAATGTGATATTCTTTCATCACCCACGTATTTCCTGTTCATCTGCAGCATTGGTATTTGCTGGAACGCGCGGTACTCCTCAATCAATATCTTCATCATATGAAATGTCCAGTTTGATTGCCAATACCTGGTTCAATAAACTTGACCAGCGGACATCCAAGGTTATTCGGATATAATCCATAGCAACAAATGGTCTATCTTAAACTATATTAAAACAATGGTAAATTGACCCAAGGCTATGTACGTTCAACTATCACCACACGTGATTACTTTGGTCACTCTGACATAGTCGCTGATATTTCACAATAATTACAAACGAGATACAACAAAATGTCAGCGAGCACCACGAACCCGTATTTTCCGCGTTATTTTAAAACTAAATTATATCCTACTCCTGATTGTGTCGCAACAAGTGCAAGACAGTACTATTTGCCAAATCAGATCAGAGGTATTAACAGCTGCTGATAGTAACCGTATGCATGCAGCGTACTAGACTGTTCGACAAATCATTAATCATTAGTGATTATTTGGTAGTGTGTTCTTATGGCTGTGCGGTTCTTCATGTCATTCTTTGTTCATATAATGCTCATGTGACATAGATAGTGGTAACACAATTAAACTGCATTGACTATACACCTTACTTCTTGTTATTTGATCTTACCCGACCTTATGGCAAAATGTGTATAGGGGCCAGAAAGAACAATTCCCACAAAATTTGCAATCATAGGTCATGGACTTCGCTTCTTCTGTTCGCTTCTTGTCTTGTCAAACAGGGATCATACAGTCCTTATCAGAAACAGAGACGGTCGTTCCATATTGGCCTATCTGTATCTTGCGTCTGAGCCGCGGAATTCTTTGTGAGTTTATAAGGCTGCGGGGCACGATCAACTACTCTTAAAACAACTCGATTCACGAACATTCGAACTGAAAATTACACTAAAATTGAACTGCGCTCCTGCTGATTACAGTCGATATTATGTACTCCTTGGAATATTGTCAGCCGTCCACGCATCGGTGGTGAATACCAAACACCATGCGGAGTTGAATATAATTGAAAGAATATCAAAGCATTTTTGTGGTTCAATATGTATCCGAATTCGAATTCGAACCCATCATAAACAAAATTATATTGAGTGCAATGACGCATTCGGAGGCATATACGTGTCAGTGTCCTCCACTATAGATGAATAAATAGTAATAGTGAATAGCCTACTAGTGATACGAAAGTTTGATTGACTAAAATAGTCTGAATAGAAATATTACATGTTTTAATAATTGCATCCCACGTGAGATCGCAAATATTGTATTCGCAAATTATTGTATTTATAAGTGCAGTCGATTGTTTTATTTATGTAGCGCAATTGCATTTGGAAATAACTGTTTCCATCAATCACTATACATTGTAGTAATGTGAGAGGCGAATCGCTCGTCATTCGTACTGATTACTTAGTTATCTTCATATTTACGTAAATCGCGATTCTTTAAATTGTTTAAGCCATAACAAGAGATCGCTCTCAGCATACGTGGCGCTATACATAATAAATTGCACAGGTCATTGTCGATGAATACCATAGCGTTAGCCACTCACAACCAACCACATTATCTCCTGCGAGAAGTTACAGGGTCGCCGTTTGTAAATATGAAACATACACGGGATAAGTGTTCGTTTTACCATTGGCAATCGATTGAACAATTCCCCGCACAATGATAACGGACTATTCCACTGATGCATGCCCTTCTAAACCTGGACATTTGATAAACCTATGCTTACACATGGCAATCAACAGTCTGAATAGGTGTAGAAACAAGTCATCCCAACATGGTTGGAAAACCACTGATCGTAACAGAGGCGAACCCACTCGCTCAGTATGATATAGGCTATTCTTGTGTACCCTAGCATGGTGAGCGTCGTAATGCAAAGCTGATAATTATTGTATTTTATCTTTGTCTTATGACAGGTGTTCCTGGAGAAGAATGGTTGGTGCAGCAGCAACCCCAGAACTCTGTGTGGGAGAAGCTGGAAGTAGAAGAAAAGGAAGAAGGAGAATTATAATCTTTGCTAAAATATTATATGTTGAATAATTCCCTCAATGCCGTGTCACAAAGATTTCACGTGGAAGTACGGTCAAACTCATTTAATAATTCCATCAAATGTTTATCCCCCAGTGCAGTTTGTATCAACTGTTTACTTCATAGCTGCTCACATTCTTCAATTTCGCAACTAATTGTTCAATCACGCAGGAGGTATCTCCTGATTGCCTACTGCTATCGATGAGAGAGTATTAATTATGGTCTTTGTTAGGATGAGGATTCATATTGACTTTCATCATCGTAGCTAACCGGAGATTGCGCATTGGCCCCGATTTCCCCCGAAATCAATATATGTGCACACGCCACAAATGTACACATTTTCGTTTTTATCAAATAGAGTACGTGGCCACGTAGGATCAGAACTAAACTAATTCAATAAAACCATCAACTGATCGAACTTGCATGCGCCAGTGGAGCTTGTACTCAAATTTCACGGATGCGCAATTCCGAAATTTCTAATAGACTGAATTGCCCACTCCTATATCCCATATGCACGTCTCTCATATTATGCACATATTAGTGTCGGCTCAACTCGCAATCATATTATTGTGTTTCTCTCACTTCACGTGTTATCATTCCTGACACCCATATCATTGGGACATGATACTGCATATATCCGAATGATTAACAGAGCGACTTTCTATGTTCTATAAGAATATTAATATTGCGATACGTGCGCCAGTGACGCGCTGCTGGCATCGTAGTGACACATGTCACGTATATCCTCAGGTTTATTTTGAAGTGTTTTAATCGAGCTGTATATCAATTTGCTCCAAATAACCTCCAAATAACCTCCAAATAACCTCAGCTCCGCTTCGGTTATTTCAAAGTCATCATCGGTCTCAAATGCAATGAGAGACCTTGGCACCCTCGAATTTGTCCCGTAATCATTGAGGAAACGACGAGGAGCAAGGTACTGTGACTGATGTGCGTCGATCATAGTAAGGTGTTCCACATGTCGATGTGAAAACAACTCTCGTGGTTTCGTTCATCGTTGAGTTGGTTCCTGATGAGTTCCTTTTACTTGAAAACCTTTCTCGAGCAGGTTTCCGCTTGAGAAATGAGAATGACATGGTTCCAATATGTATTCTCGCTTATCAATGTAGTAGTGAAGTCACCGTACGACAATTGAATAAAGCGTTTTACACTACACCGTTTGTACCCTCAAAACTGCCTAACAAATTGAACATTAGGTACATAATAGTACGTACTCAATACACTGAGAAATCGATGTGAATTACTTGAATTCAAAATGTTGGTGATATCACTTATGACAAATGCTTGAAAGTTACATAGTTGAAGTAGAAATAAAGTTATGACGAGTTCAGATCACTGGAAAAAGTCGAGGCAACATTTTTGTCTTGACCATTCTCAGCAGCAGAACTGAGGAATTGCAGCCACATCTTAGGACCTTGAATATACTCAATCGGGAACCATGTTACATTTCATTCATATTGCAAACAGATCTTCCGACCTCCGCAGATATGCAATTCACCAGGTAGGCAGCTTCGAGTACATTCGCTCAACATTGGCTCAACAGGAACAATTTCCAGAAAATGCCACGAGGGAGTTGCATGACAACCCAAGAGAACTGTCATGAATAATTCATTTTTTTATACACATTTTGATATAGATCATGATGCTAGATAGGATTCAGGGAGGATTATGATAAGCTGTTAAACTTTTGGTAGTAAATGATCGACATACCTACATGAACTGTTATACGATATGGGCTCATAAACCCAACAAGCCTTGAGTATTTAAAAGGCCATTTTCATCGTATTTTACGAGTTCATGATAAAATCTCTCAAACAGCTTGGTGACGTAACAATTCAATACCACCTAAATTGGGGCAACATCGCATATTGTAGTCTAAATTAACATAACGTATCACCGCAAGGAATCGTATGTTCAATCAGCCCAGCTCTGAAGTTGAATTTGATACGCACTATCTACGCTAAGTCTATCAAGAACAGTTTACATCACTCGCTACGAAGATTCGAAGGGGGAGACAGAAGTATCCCGTAACTGTTCGTCCGACTGCGCACTATTCCAACTTCAACGGTAAACTCTGTATTTAATACTTAAAATAAGGTTGGGAGTCTGTTAGGGATATAAAACATCCCTTGATGTCTGATTTCAGTGATAAAAACCGTACGAATGTGACGAGATTTGGTGTGTGAGCTAGGCGTTGTAATAATTATACTGTGTTGAACGGTTTGCAATAGGCTAGGCGTGGGAATCAAGTTCGGTTTAGTGTTAACATTACAACACGCTAGCCTGCATTATGTACAGTACTAGTACTGTCTGCTATGACGTCATAATGACGACTATTTAAAGCAGGACACGATCCAGAATGTGAATTCACGCTAAGATAACTGATTAGTTGCTATAACAATCTCTCTTAACACAATGGGTTGGTAGTAATTCTCCCTAGTCCTTTCAGACAAACTGGGCAGGATTCGAATGGCGATTTGAAACTGGTCTCGAATGGTCTGCTGAAGTCAGCTCAACCAATCAGATCGCAGGAAACAAATAAAGGCGTTTATGAATGTTACATATTTTCTCGTCAGCAGTCTGTCACATTACCAAGCGTGAGCCCTTGCATGGTAGAGCAGACTGGTACAGTGCTGTGCTCATGGTACATGATATATATTGTCATGGCTTGTACACCAGCTGCCCTTGTAATCCCTCTGGAATGTACCTTTTCGGCCACTCGCGCTTTACCAGTTTTAAATTTCCTCATGAATGCCCTTATTTCGCTCCGCATGACTGTTGGTTATCGTGCCTCTTGGAGGTGCTGCAGAATGCGTAAGCGGAAGAGAACCTGTGATGTAAACTGTAGAACACAGCACATCTTCATTTAGCAGTTATTAAAGTGCGATCTTCATGAAAGTTCAGTAATCTGCATGTAACATTCCAACAAACTGTTTGTTCGGGCGAAATTTGCACTTAACGGGGTATCTAGTTCGTGATTGAATGTCAACACCACGCACAAGAAATGCTGCTCAACTAGTTGATGAACCAAACCGGTAGATGGTTACGCACAAATGCCATCAATTCGATTTGATCCATGACCGACCAGTGCACGTGATTATTCACTAGTCATTAGTATTTCAGGTCTGCCAGTTAGCAATTTGTGGGTAAATTTGTCATGTACTTGACAGTTCGTTCAGGCTGTATTCATGGCTGTATTTACAAACCATGATGACCATGATTTAAACAAAAACGAGTGAGGATCGAAAGTCGGTGATTACTAACATGTGGGCATGTAGATCGGTAAATCGGAACTGCATGGTTTCGATTTCCGCTAAATTCGATATTAGTAGAACTAATTATTTTGCATTCGTTTGTAGCATACGAAGCGGGTATATATATATATATATATATATATATATATTCATGGTACGCTAAACCGAAGAAAGAAAACGCATAAAATGTGGCCACTTCGGAAGCGCTCTTGAAGAATGTCCACTTGGAGGCATCATGGGGATAGCATTACCACGATCGTTAGAAAACTACTCATAGGAAGTACACGTGCACTCTCCCAGGAGTGACAGCAATATTAGGATAATGGTGTTTCCCTGTGTCTGGACAGTAATCGCGTGGAACAATAGTCAGTACCAACGGCTGTTACTCTGATAGTCTCGAGGAGACACGGTCACCTACTGACGTATTTCGTAAATGCAGGCAAGACTATGTATGCACCCGGTTAACAACGACGCAGGTTGAATCACATGAACAGTTCTCGGCAAGAGTAAGTAGAACACTCAATTCAGGTAGGCCACACAATCACTTCACAATTAACTACCGATAACAAGGGCAAGTATGTCTATATGGGACAAAAATACGTAAATAATTTAGAGAATCCCCCGTTTTCAGCCAATCAAAATACGGGAGACCGATAGCATTCGGAATACCACAGGGCCTTGGAACAACACATATAACTGAGGAGTAGCGTTACCATCTACCCACGCATCGCTATAATGATATTATATATTAAAAATATCAAAAAATGCATTCATGTATATTGACAACATATGAGTCGAAAGTGATGCGCGTACTCGGGAATAAATACCGAAATCGATCGGAGGAACAAAATCATCTGATTGCTTCTTAACACTGTTGAGGAGCTATCGTGAATAAATCCGTATCACGGAAAACGTCTCGCAGGTCAATCCGTGCTATTGAGATAGTAGGGGTATGTTTACTGAGCGAAGTGTTAGTACAACCACCTCCACAGAAATGTTCCAACATTAAGGTATAGGTTTTCTGTGCACCATGTGAAAGATTGGCAGCCAACGATAGGTATTGTCTGTATCCAGGTATATACGCATTAGGCTTGGTATATATTCAATTCTGTAGTCAGCGAGAACCTCATAAAATCATGACGGATACAATTCGACATTTAAAATCATTCAGCCTAGTGTACAGCGTAAAATGTCGTTCCCTTTATTATTGTTAATAGTTTTTCTCTATGACTTTCTGTGTCTGTTCGGGTCGCGTTCGCAAAATAACCTAGATCACCGCATCGACGTCAACACATTTAAATAATAAATCGGGTGGAA
>JAUOBX010441985.1:0-10426 GCA_032360705.1 Eupentacta quinquesemita
GTTTGGCTGCCAACCCATTCCTGGTCGTTTTACTCCCCACTGGAGTGTTGACCAGTATCCACTCAAGACTCAAGACTATCCCAGTCAAACTTCTCACTCCACTCATGGTGAAATTGGTACCTGCGAGGAACTTGGGTACAACTATAGCGCTGTATCAGCTGCTCCCACTTTCTCTCCGAATGAGATTATTGCAGATAGCACCATACTATGGTATCCTGTCATACCCTTGTCTTACATTATGACACTAAACAGTATAAACACACTTGATGCACTATACAAGTGAAGTAGTTCCGCTACTGTGATCATGAAGTCCCAAAGCATTGAACACTTGAAAACATCAGCCTCGAAACAGGAATGTATGTAGAAATGGAAACGTGCTGTATACATCCTAGGTTCATGAGAGTGACCCAGTTTACGGGTTTGATACTGATATTTCTGAGGAAAATGCATTCCTATTGTTCTACTTCCTCTGATTTCGGACTCGCCTGAAGGACTCGGACTCATTACCGGACTCATGCCGGAAAAGCCTGAGGCACGAGTCCGGTGAGGTGAGTCCGAGTCAGGAGTCCGAGTCCGATGAGGCCGAGTCACGAGTCCAGTCAAATGTGCACTCGGAGTTGAGTCCGGACTCGATTCCGAATCCGGACGCGAGTACTCCAGCACTGATGGGATCCAGGATCCTCAAGGGTCAACACGGACCTACTCTTCCAATCCGCCATTCTCTCTACCTCGTGAGGGTTAGCTGACACTGGAGGAGAGGATGGCCATCCAGGTAAATCCAGTGAAGAACATTTTTCCTGAGCCCCAGAAAGGCCGTTGAACACTTTTAGCTAACTCCACACTAGAGAAGAGTAGGCCTACAACATTGAAGGATTACAGCCATGCCCTTACTGAAATGCCATATATGGGATTATATTTGGAAAAATCTGGCCAAATGAAGAATTGATATGGCCAGATGAAGCCAGATCTGATTTGATAAAGAATATATCCAGATGAGAGTATAAAAATTTATCTGGCCAGATATAGCCAGAACAAACCTCATATGGGCCAGATGAAGAAGAGCCAGATGAAACAATTGATATGTTTGTCTGGTTAGATCTGGCCAATTTTTGATATGGCTATATCTGGATTTTATATCTGGGCCATATATTGCTTTTCAGTAAGGGTGCGTGCGCGTGCCTTTATAGCAGTCGTGCATGTGCCCGGAATACATTCACTGATACACCTGTGCATGTATAAACGTGTTCGAAAATCATGATTGCGTGTGGTGGTCAGGGCGAAATTACCCACGCAAATTGTTACTATCACTGCTGCGCTGCGCACCAACTTCCTTGTGCTGGTATACCCGGAGTGGTTTTACTATTAGTTCGAAGCGGATGCGGGAGCAGAAGGCTACTACATGCAGTTTCAAATGCGAGTCCGATGTGTGAAAGGATTTATTCAAACAGTGATGGAGTCGAGTCCAGCCAATCCGAGTCCGAGTCCCTAGCATCCGAGACCGAGTCCGACCAAGTCCAAGACCGAGTCCCGGCTGTGTCCGAGTCCGAGACCGAGTCCCTATAAAAAAAAACTTGGCATTCCAGTCAAAATGTACACTATCACATTTTGATGATGTGTGTGTATGGTCCTACCTGGCTTAAGCTACTCAAAAACACGAAAAGGCTCTGTCAAGGTGTTGGATGCATCATCGCTGTTAACTTAGTTGTGTTAGCATGTTTGTACAATGCTTTTGTGTTGTTATGAGCGAAATAACCGATATATTTGCTTGCAAAAAATCAGTGAATTACACGGACAAGGACTCGAACCGAGTCCCCGAGTCCTCTGGGCCGAGTTCGAGTCCGAGACCGAGTCCCTAGCATCCGAGACCGAGTCCGAGTCCTTCAAAATCGGTCTTGAGTCCTCCATCACTGTGAGATACAGACTGATGGTACAGAGCTGAATATTGCAATAATCGTACTATCAACCTAAAACCAAGCATACCACAAACTAATGCTTAACCAAGCATACGATGAACTGATAACGATGCCCATTACCCAAATGCACTATCAACTTAAACTCAAGTATACCATCAACTGATGCTCAACGGAATGGGCAATTAATGTAAAACTAAGCATACCATGAACTGATGTTGATGGCTAACCAAATGTGCTGTGGACTTGAAGATTAAGCATACTATAAACTGATGCTGAACCAAACATGATACCGAGTATACCATGAACTGATGCCTAAACCAAATGGGCAATCAACTCAAAATCAAGCATACCATAAACTGATGGTTAACCAAATGCTATGAACTTGAAGATCAATCCTACTATAAACTGATGCTGAACCAAACATGATACTGAGTATACCATGAACTGATGCTTAATTAACCAAATGGGCAATCAACTCAAAACCAAGCATACCATAAACTTATGTTTTACCAAATGTGCGATCAATTCAAAACCAAGTAACGTTTACAACAAACTAATGTCTAACCAAATGTGCAAACAATTTGAAACCAATCAGGCTATAACTTGATGCTGGACTAAATGCCCTATAAACGTAGAACCAAGCATATCATGAACTGCATGATGCCCAACCAAATGTGTGATCAACTGGAAGCATACTATATAAACCATTTGGTTCCTCATAACTACCACCCAAAATTACAAGACAGATAATAGGTTGAAATAAACAAAAGCTACAAAGGAGCTCACCATGGAATTTTCAGCAGGGAGGGTAGCAAAATACAGCAAGAGCAGGCAGGTATATGCAGGGAAAAGCAAAGAATAATAAAACAGCCAGTGAACAATATATATAGCAACAAATAAATACATAACAATGACAATGCATAACAATGAAAGGCCAATGAAATATGTATCAGAAAAGTAAGTGTTGTATTCTATTGGTTTTTAGGTTTGCGTTGCATGGAAAATAAACAATGATTCTGTGGTGTGACTCAGTTGTGATACAAATTACAATTATGAACACAGCTGCACGTATCATTACTTGTTCCAGGAAAATTGGTCACATCAGCCATATGATTCATGATCTACATTGGCTTCCTGTTGAGGAAAGGATTGTTCTCAAACTTTTACTTTTTGCCTCCAAAGCCTACTCTGACAGTGTTACAAATTGTCCTGATTCTATCAGGAACAAAATAACACACTATCGCCCTGGACGAACTCTCAGTTCGGCCACAACAGATTTATTACAAGTTCCCAAAGCTGATTTTGCCAGCTTTGGGTAAATATCTTCCACACATGTTGCTCCCCGGTTGTCCTTCATATAGCAATGAGGTAAGCTGGTAATATGAATGCTTTTAAGTCAAAACCTAAATCCTATCATATCGCTCGTGCTGTTGCACATTTGTAATTGCCCATTGGTTTGCTTCTTTCTTTGCTTGGTGTGTTCCTGTATATATATTTTCTCCCTTTTCCCTCAATTTTTTTAAGAGGGCATTGGTACTTCTTGTGATATTGCGCTATATAAATGTTACATATTATTAGTACTATTACTTGCATACTAGACATAGGGGGAATTGGTAATGGACGTAGAGTATATAGAAGTCAGGGTGTGCGGTTCGGCTTGGAGAAGTGACGTGTGGAGAGGTGGTGCATGGGTGATAGAAATGGGTGGAGTGTTGATTGAAGCAATTGCATTACGAGAACAGTCCCAGGTGACAATCATTCGCTCCCTGCCCATTCCAGTGGCATGTCTGACAGCTGAACGACCATCAACTGATCAAGTGTACGTGTTAATTTTTTTCTCACCAATATCAACATTATTCCTAATGAAGAGTTTTTGTAAGAAATACTAAACAGAAAGACATTCCTTGTGTTGGGGGGCTGCAGTTTGTAGCCTTTATTCAGTAGATAGGTTACGCCAGCTCCTCCAGTGTAAATGGTACAGCTTCAAAACTGCAGAGGTGCTGAAATAAAGTGGTGACTGAATGAAGATTGTGCGATTACATACTTAAGAGAGCTTACAATCTCTGCAGCCAGGATAGTTATCACACTTCATCAAACAATGTTTTAAATTTCTTCTGTTTAGTGAGAATGAAGCCGACATGTGCCTAAATGAGCGCAGTTGACGATCACAAATCAGGCCGCTGACCTTTACCACATGGACTGCCAGCAGTGACACAATTTTTAATTTTTCCCATGGATTTCTTGCCAGACACGGGTACCGATCCCATACAAGCCGGCGAGGGTGCATACCTGGATGCAGCACTCATATCAGCTGCAAATGCTTCTGAAGCGTGACCTCAATGCGGAGGGGGTGGGAGGAGGTGTTCGAGGCGAGGAGAGTGGTCATTACGTGCAGACAGCAATTTACAACTCACATTCCACTCATTGTGAGCAATCAGGATGAAGCACCTTGCTCAAGGGCACAACGCGGGCTTGAACCCCTGATCTCTGGATTACTAGCTCGAAGTACCAGCCAACCGGGCAACTACGCTCCACAATTGCGCAGAAGATACAGAGCACTATATATGTACTGTTGAGCTATAGCGAATACACCTGGAAATAGCTGCAGAGGCAGGCAGTTGTGGTAACACACCCTGAATCAATATAATATCTCCTGGACATACTGCAGGAAGGAAATAGAAGAAATTCAGTGTGCATCCCAAGGAATAGGAGTAGTTCATATAGACACTTCTTGTGGATGTGATGTGTGCTCGATAGGAATGGTTCATTATGATTTGGGACTGGCATGTTCATGTGGCATATTTATTACTGAGGTAACTGACAAATTGTATGGAGTAAAAATTATGCACCATAAACCCTCCCTTAGCTGTGTCAGGCATGGCAAGCCACATTTATCCCTGAACACGCTGCAGGTACGAGGAGCACTAATTATCTGGCATAAAGGGTTTAACTTTGGGTCGGCACGTTTATAAGGCAGAGTAACCATTGTGCCAAAAATGTGATGGGTAAGGAACGACAATGGTGATAATAGAGAAATAATGAGTGAAATAGGAGTATGATTTTGAATTTGCATGTTTATTTGACAAAGTAAGTAACTATAGTACCCAACAAGTATTGACAGATGGTATGGGGTGTATTGCACAACAAACCCTATTTTAGCAGTGTTAGCCACAGCAAACCTCATTCATCCCTGGACAAGCTGCGGATGTATGTGACAAGCAGAAAATATGCAGTGCATTTGAGGTTGGGAGTATGATTCTGGATTAGCAGGTTCATTTGGCAGAGTAAACTATTGTGCATAGAATGTAATGAGCAATGGTATGGAGTGTATCAGTGTGCACCACGAACCCTCTGTTAGCAGTGTTAGACAGGGCAAGCCACATTCATTCCTGAATAGGCTGCAAGTGGGAAAAGCATAAACTATGGAGTGTGTTCGGAAAAATAGAAGTATGATTTTAGATTGGCATGTTCATTTGGCAGAGGAACCATTGCGCAAAAAATGTAAAGACTAATGGTAGTGTGTATAGGTTTTCTACACAAATCCTCTGTTAGCAGTTTTAGCATTGCAAACTACATTCATCTCTCAACATGCTGCAGGTAGAACAACTAGAAACTATGGAGTGCATTTTGTTGGAAAGGAGTATGGTTTTGGATTGACATGTTTATGTGGCAGAGTAACTAATGTGCTAAAAATGTGATGTTATTAATGATAGATGGTAGTGTGTTTTAGTATGCACCACAAACCCTCTGTTAGCAGTGTTAGCCACAACAAGCAACATTCCTCTGTGTCGCTCTGTGTTAAAGGTGACTCCCCCTCTTCACCCAATAGTTCACCTAGGTTCTTCCCCATTTTGGCCCCGATATTCAGCTGCTGAGCAAGCGATCCCGTTCTCGAGTTCCGGATTTTCGCGAGTGCCTCCTCCTCCAAGAGTAGGTCCAAGATGAAGAAGGGTCGGTACCCACCAGGTGGGGGAACCAATGATAGGTCCTGAAAAGTGGTAAAGGTGGAAACTGGTCATTTAGCGAAAAACAGTGGGTGTTGTTAAAGTCCAATGGAAGTATATTGTTGGTACCATGAGCTGAACACCAGATCCAATTGACATATGGTACCCCCCAGTCCCCCACCATACTCATTGTTTCGAAACTTGCAAATAAAGCGTGATTTAAATTATTAGGTTCGGTCTGATGACATCACAAGAAGAACCAAATGAATATCCTTATTGAGTTTTACAGAGTATTTATCAACTCTTGATTGATGTTCTCCAAGTCCAGAATGCTTGGCCTAATCGAGTTGAAATGAATTATGAGTAATCTGCCCAAGAAGAGGCTGAACACATTTCAGACCTAATATGCTTTGTTAACCACAAATGAACATATGAATGGAAGCTACATGCATTAAAGTTAAAACTTGATTAGGCCAAGTATTCCAGGCAGAATATGCTTTCAATGTTTTCTTTTGGTTTGACCTCAAATGACCTTTGCCTTGAACCCTGAACAAAAGGGTTTGTATACTTACAAATTTGGCAAGAATTAGCTCCATCAATCTAGAATAGGTACCTGTGCACCAAACATGACCCCTCTCGGTGTCTACACCAGATTCAATAGGAATCTTGTATTCCCCATTGAAAAACAACCAAATATCCATTCGATCAGGCAGATCTTTTCTGACTTTGTGGATGAATCATGGACTGGTAGCTACGTGGTTTGTTATGTGTCACTGCAGGGCTCGAATTATATTTTCATTTCGGGTGCAGAAAGCCAATAGAGGCTTATAGAGATTCATTGTGGATTGGGAGATTACAATAATGTTTTATGGGAGAGCTTGTTCAATTTTGGTTTAATTGGTCAGGGTCAATCTATCCACTGATCTAATCATGCAGGCAGTTTCGACTTTGCTATTTTTTCTATACAAGCACAAATAACAAATGTATAAACATTCTCCAATTTGAGACCAAAACAGACCCACAAACCAAATTCCAGCTTGATCGATCCAGTCAGGCTGGACTTTGCTGGATTACAAGGATTTTATCCAAAATTTGACAATTTCCCCATTTTTGACCAAAAATGACCGCCCATCCGTACAACAATGGATACGGTTCCTGTACACATCATCAGGAACCCACACATCAAATTTCAGCTTGATCGGTCCAGTCAGGTTGGACTTTGCTTGATTACAAGGATTTTAGCAAAATTTGACAAATCCAATTTTTTTACCAATTTTTTACCCCCCCTTTCGTACAACAATAAATAGCCCACACACACACACAAAATTTCGGCTTGATCGGTCCAGTCAGGCTGGACTTAGCTTGACTACAAGCTAGGCGTCACACACATCCATCCATACGCGACCATGACTGCAAAGATTCATTGGGTTTCACTACGATGAATAAAAAATAATGTAAGGAAAACACCAGGCTACAGGAGACTATGTGCGATGGTCACCTTGGTAGGCGTAGCTTAGGCTCCACAAAAGTCATGATTCTGAGAAAAACTCAGTGAGCCAAGAGGCATGATACAGACCTTATTGTCCAGCAGAATGAGGAGGATGAGAGAATCGACAGATCTACAAAGGCATTGGGCATGGTCCAATAAGAGGTAAGATGAATCGTGTAGTAGATTCAAATACCACAAGACAGTGTTCATGCTAAGCAGCGCGATCGCGGGATTACCGCACCACCCTCGCCGATCCCGCATTGGAGAATACGTTGTGGGGGGGGGGATTTTTTTCTACGCGATGCTCGATTTGATCAGCTTCTAAATAGTACTACTAATGCCCAACTGTTATTTGATAATGCATAAGACTAGTACAACATCATTTATATGAAAAGTTACAATTTATGTACAATTTCAGTTTGTACGAATCTCCGAACCCTCTCAAAATGTCCAAATTCCCCCCAAAGTTTGAAAATCCACCCCCCTCAAAAAAAAAATGTTGGAGGGGTGGAATTTCCCCAAAAAAATTATTATCCTAGCATAAACACTGCCACAACAGTTATCTCGAGTTGGAGGAGCTGTGTATATAGGGGTGGAACCATGACCATATCTTTATCGTAACACTGCTGGCACGTGTCTTATGTAGAGTGAGATAGACCAACAGATGGAGAGATAGACCAACAGATGGAGAGATAGACGCTACATGTCTTTTATATTACCTTTTGGTATGTGGCGCAGGCAGGTTGTTAACATCTCATAGACTTTGCTCAGGGGAACAGGTACACACTTCAACAAATTGCATATAGCTGTGGAGTAAAGAAAACAAGATATGAGAAGCAAATCAACACTGTCAGGGTTTCTGTCAATTGGAGAACTCAAAATGTGTATTTGAAATAAACTATTTCTCCTACATAATTTGTCTGGAAATAATACATCATAATTGTGTCACTCGTACATAGTAATATGATCAAATAAATCATGCTATGCATTATCACTTTTTTTGCATGGACCTGGTTGGCAATACATTGAGGGAGCTCCTCTAGATGCATTGTGGGATAGATCTGACCAAACTAGCAACACAATGGGCATGCACTGTGGATGTCACAACACCATATGAGGGCACAATTTGTAGATCAGATACCTGTTTTGGAGGATATCCTTGTCATGAAATATCAGTTTAGTCCCAAATTCACACATTTATCAGACGAAATATTCATTTACGATTTTGTTGATTCAGGCACCTTCTAATCCGATACAAAAAGTTATAATTTTGAACTATTGTAGTGCTGCACAGTGAGTGAATGAGACTGTTGGATCCTAGGGTCATGCTTCTATTGATGATAAGGTCTTTTTTTCAATTACTGGAGTGAAAATATAACTCTTATATATTTTAAACAAGAGTGCCAATGACACAGTAGCTCACGTGGTACATGTAAATTCATTTCAATTTGATGAGAAGTGACTGATTGAGCTAACAGTGATGTCATAATGGCATTTGGGACCTTGGACCAAAAAATCCTGAACAACCGAAGGTATGGTTATAAGAGCATAATTATGGTCATGATTCGAATGAAGAACCCTAGGTCCTACAGTGGGCATCAGTCCAGGAATTTGCAAACAACCTCCCAATGGCCCACGACTGAGGACCATTACATGTAATGCTGAAGAAATTTGATTAAATCTTGTAAGAGGAGATGCTTTCCAAGCACCATTGTGTGTAGTTTCAGGAAGTAGATCATAGGGCCTGAGTAAGATCCTGGGCCCAAGAACCCAGATATGGCTGTTAGACCATTGTGGGCCCAAAACTTCTGAACACCCTGACGGTACGGCTGTTAGACCATCATTATGACAGAACATCAGTACTGTGTACTAAAACATGTGGAAGGAAAGCACATTGCGTGAGTCTACATGATGGGTGCCACGGCCCGAACCGGGCATTAAACCCAATCCCTGAACATCCCTGAGGTATGGCTGTTAGACTATCGTTATGACTAAACATCACATACCCAAAAAAATTGTATTTCATATAATGGGCCCTAGGGCCCAAACCGGGCTTTCAGCCTAAAATTCCTAAACACCTCCAATGGCCCTCCACCTGAGGATCATAACATGTAACTCGAAATCAATAGGAACTTGTGGGAGGAGATGCATTTCGAGTACCATTGTGTGGAATTTCATAAAATGGGCCTTTGTGCCCAGATGGGAGCTTAGGCCAAAAATTCCTGAACACCCCAATTACGGCTGTTAGACCATTCTTATAACCGAACATCAGTACTATGCACTGAGATTTGTTGGAGGAGATGCATTTTGCCTGATTCCACATGGGCCCCAGGGCCTACACCAGGCCTCGGGCTCAAAAATCCTGGACACCCCTGATAGCTCATGACGTGGTCATCATTGTCACCAAGTTTCATAGTTATCCATCAAAGGTTGTAGGAGGAGTAGCAATTTGAAGCTAGGGCTGGTGTCCCAATAACTGAAGTCAATTTAGCATGATACTTCACCTATCTGGATTTACCTGTCGGTAAAACAAAGATGCATTGCCTGAAACGGTCAACCCAAAATGTTATTGAATATACTGGTTCACCACAACAACAATTGTTTCAATCTTCATCTTGCAAGAATATTTTATTTCCAAGAGTTTGTGTGATGTTCCTCCGGAACACTCTTCAGTTCTAATGAGCTTCGTGCGAGACACTTGTCAAATTTTGGTTTGTAGATAGTTTTCACAGACATTTAGTTGGCTTAACAATCACAGTTCCTTAGTAAAGCTGGAATCCATTGGTATGGATGCAGACGTGGAATGAATTTGATGATCACATTTTTGTTGAATTTTAGTTTCAAAAAGTTTTCACAGACATTCAGTTGACTAGACAATCACAGTTTGTTAGTAAATCTGGAATTCATTGATATGGAGAGTTTTGGCCCATCCTGATGGATGGATTCGTAATATGAGGATCCCTGATATCACAAAACCAAACATGTTTTAATAATAATAATATCTCGTTTCTTATATAGCGCTTCTCCATTACATGCTCAAAGCGCTTTACAGATATTGTTTTGTGATTGCTAAATACTTC
>JAUOBX010442096.1:0-10425 GCA_032360705.1 Eupentacta quinquesemita
GGTTCCCCTTGAAGCTAAAAGGAAAAGTTTATGGGAGCTGCGTGAGACCAGCAATGCTGTATGGGAGTCAGACTTGGTGCCCGAGAGTTGGCAATTTCCAGCAGGCCGCAATATATGGGGAGCTCCTTTTTAAAACAGACAACAAAACTGAACGATGTATAGCCTACTACACCACTGACAAAAGCAGCACGTCTGACCTATGACCTATACATACAGACAAGAAACAATGCAATCGATAATTGACCGAAATTGACTGCAAACGTTGGGAGACTATACGGCATGCAGCATTTGACAACATTATTCACAACCATTGCAGATAATAACACTATAAAGTGTGAGGCCTAATCGAGACGTTCTAACCGAGTAGCTAAATAGTAGTGCGTAAGCTTTCCACATGAGAGGCCGGGGTTCGAGTCCCAGCCAGGTCATACCGAATAAAAATGGTACCTGATGCATTCTCGAAAATAGAGGGGAACTGCTGTTCAGGCAGCCGGGCCCGTAGTCTTACATCAACAGCTATAGGGGTTGTTCACAGCGTATGCTCATATAACTTTTATTTCGTCCGTCCTAATATCAGTTATACTCAGGGATTTAGGTATTGCCTGTAGGAAATAACTTACTTGTCCTGGATTCACAGACAGTTTTAGCCAATATATTAATCAATCTTGAGATATGCCGTAACTGATGTCTCACGAGGATACATTCTTCCCGCAGGCGAAAGAGTGGATGGAGTTCTTGTTATATGATCATAAAAAGACGGCGCCAGATAGGCTAGGTTCTTCTGTAATTTGTCGAGTGAATGAACGATTTTTTGCGAGGACATAATTCGTTGTCAGGTTGTGGACTGCCGATATGCATTTACAAAATCATATTCTCTTACCGAAATTTTCCAGAAGTCTCTAGGCATTTTTCCCAGTAGGTTCCCAAATTCAAATATCTAGCTCCCTGGGGGTTTCCCTCCTGCCTGGAATGGAACATCATCGAAAACATCATATCGAACACACTTCGGAAACCTGTGTGAGCACTGAACGCGGCAACACCTGTGCTTTTAACGTGACAAGAAACGGACACGGGCCAATGGCCTCAACAGAACTACATACAGCCAACGGCTGCCAAGAAAAAACAGGAAGGCTGTAACACCAACCCAATAGGAACTAATATGAAAGGATAACATAACATGTGAGGTACCATAATATGACCCCCCTCCCCACCCCTAAAGCGCAAGCCCATTACCGAATACAACAAAACGACGAATGACAACACCAACCCAGCAACACCTCACTCTACACGAAAATTGCCCTGGAGCTGCATGGTCGAAGTGGCCAGGTTCAAAACATGTACTTTTGAAGCGAACACAATATGATTACTATCTTGATAAAAACTACTATTCATCATAAGATGTTAAGATGTTAGATGTCAGTTCAAGTACCTGGGTTCCATCATTTCGGACGAAGGCTCAAAACCTGAGATACTGGCAAGGATCACTCAAAAATCATCAGCAATTGCTGAACTACAAACCATCTGGAAAGACAGGACTATTTCGCTGCGTTTGAAGATCCAGTTGTTGCGATCCCTTGCGCTTACAATATTCCTGTACGCCTGTGAAACTTGAACACTGACAGCAGAGCTCCGAAGAAGAATTTTGGCAATGGAAATTAGATGCTACAGGAAAATCTTGGGAAGGTACCTGACATCAATACGCCAAAAGGATGTGAATAAAATTCCTCAGTGAGTTTGGAACGAGTGTTTTCCATGAGAAGTTAGAACAATTCAATTATGTGATTTATTTTGTTAAGAACACTCTTACATGAACAATCTGTGATTTCATTTGAAAAATGAATTGTATTTTCGAACAAATCTTTCATTATCCGTTTTTGATTACTTCATTATGAATAATATAATGAATAATAAATTGGTTTCCCAAATTAGTTTGAATATTATAGCCCATCCAAATTTGCTGGAATTAGTATGTTCCTTATTACCTCCAAGTGTATACAAATATCAACTAACCACAAATTAAATGACAGCAGGACATTGTTATGACTAAACCACGTTTTGTATGATTGACCAAATGTCAATTGCGCTCAAATACTTTGCGATCAGTTTCAATTTACGTTGGAATACGAATTTTGTATAATAGTAACTGAAGGTGTCCAAACTGATTCATGCAGCATATTCTCGGCATCCTGATGTCTGAAATCAGTGTAGGTTTATATTGTAAATAGAACATTACATTCCCCAGAGATATGTATGACGAAGCGACATGAGTGTCCTCAATGTTACTCTTGGCCTCAATTGGCGCCAGAGATTATGTTTGGGCGCGAAAGCATGGTGATTTGCAGCGTATGCTAGTGTGTATGTGTTTCAAATAATATTGGGAACACACATGTGTACAGTGGCGTAAGAGACGTTTCACAGAATGGCCAGACGTGACGTTTGGATGGCCTCATCGTATACGTTCGATTGGGCTGAGTAGAATTTTTACTGATCTATAACGGTTGTATTCATTGAATAATAATGTTTAACAGAAGTTACATTTCTTTAGGAGAGTATACGAGAGCAAGTGAACTCATTCAGGCTGTCCTCGTCGGTTTCCTCGGGAAACGGCTCTTCGGTGAAACGTTTCGAAATAGAAGGTCCTAGTTATTAGTTACCTTGATTCAAATAATTAAACAACGAGTAACTGATAGGCACTAGGCAGTTGCCTCTACCTCTGCATCATTCACTCGTTCAATAGGTTTCAGTTAGCTGAACATTAGGAGCAGCAAGCGGATATTCCAATAATTCGTTCGTTTTGGTAGAGGCCTCACTGTCAGCCAGTTCAATAGGTCAATACACCAGCAGACAGCTATGTTCAGAATGTTCAGAATGTTCCTCAATAAATATAGGTTCACAGTTATCAATGTACCAGTTCATAATCATCAATATACAAGTTCACCGCGGGTGAACATTTGGGAACCGAGGAAGTTGTCTGCATTGACTCATTGGTACGATCAGCTGTTCCGTCCCTTAATTTCTCGCAAAATCGGTACAGGTCTTGTTGCTGACGGTATCTAAATTAGACGTTGTTATACCGGAGAAGTTACGAGACTATTAAGTATGTTGTCTTCATCGCAACTTCTTAAGCCCACCGAGAGCCAGAATATCGATTAATCATGACAGAAACACAACCATATGTAAAGCATACGTCTGGTGTAAACGTAGCATTCGATATTTTAGCGAACAGTTTCATCCTGACGAGACTCACGGTACGAATTTTCAACACATTGACATAAAGTATATCATAACGTACGTTGGCCTAGGTTATAGGCTTTCACTACGAGTAGCCTATTGATATTTCGGCTGGGTCACTTGCGGTAGCTTCTAGCGATTTTATTCCATGCTTGTGTGAACTCTACCTTGTGATACCCCGAGGAATGTGAGTGAGATCGTACATGGACGGAATTGGAATGTTCCCCCCTCCCACTTTTGGTCAGGAGGGAACTTTTCACTGGAATATTATACGCTATACGTTTACACAAGACGTAAATACAAGGTGTTTCTGTGCTCCTTCATACATGATCCATTCAGATTCTGGGGTCGGGGAGGGGGGTGTGGGGGGGGGGGGGGCGGGGGGGAGGGGGGCATAAGAAATTGTAATCAAGAAAAAAATGCTAAATATTCTCGTAACTTTTCCAGTATGACGTCTCATCAAGATACTGTGAGCAACATCACGTGTACCGATTGTGCGATCAATTCAAGAACGCAACAGCTGATCCTGACGTCACACTCCGGTACTAGTTCGATGACTTAACATGGTGGATTGAATACGAAAAATTTGTTGGGCTTCTAACGGGTTGCCTAGAAGAAATTATTATGGGAAATACCGCATTTATTCCTCGTGTCTTTGTGGATCACGTGGACTGGAAGTAATGTCTGTGGTTATTTTCCTCTAACAATCTCAATTTGTTCATAAATTAGGTTGTACCACATAACGCGAACTGCTGGACATTATTTATGTTAGTTCGAGGCAGAAATACGGCGCCAGAGAAATAGCTAACAAAGACATTATTTAAGTGCTGAAACATATTTACATAGTTTGGTTTATAACATCGCTTGAGGATCATCTGAGTACCAACGGATGATTGTTCCTGACCTATACAAATCTTCATCAACATGATGCATGATGCATGAGGCATTAATACATCAACAATATCAGGTATATACCCTCCTTAATGTTGGTAGTTCAGGAGTTGTGTGTTCACTGATCGACGTCAGAAGAATGCGTTGAATTTCCTTTCGTGTGTTGTTGCTCCTGTTCTTTGCAACAACAGCTCCCTATCGATATTCGTAACAAGCCCACATTCGAATTTCTCTAGGAAAGCTCTCAAAACCTACCCCCTCTCTATGGACTTCTAGGACCTTGATCGTACGACAAGCCTAATTCCAAATTACGAGAATGAAACATATAATATGTCATGGTCAAACTTTGGCGCCGACGAATTAATGAAAGAAGTCACTAGCTCATATCTAAAAGTATCAACACGGAGCTCTTTTATCACTGGAGGGACTTCGAGTTCCCACAAACTGGCGATAATTGTTCTTGACCTAAAAACTTTCACGCTGATGCTTGACGTGATGTTTCATTAGCGTGGTGAATACATATAGCATACGTGGATTGTGCTGACTGAAAGCAACAATTTGATTCCTAATATAATTGACATATATTATAGTATAAGGACATCCGCCGAAGGAAGGATTCGTTATAACGAGGTTACATTGGGAAGAAGGAAAATAGAGCAGACAACCTCAATCGGTGGGTACCTACTCATTCATTTTCATTTATTTAGTATATATTAGGTCGGTAAGTATTTATATCAACGTCGAGAGATTTAACTCATCTGAACGAAATGATTTTGCAATCATGACAGTTTATACTTTGTGTTGCATTAGTTGCAAGGTAATGCAGAACGTCAGCGACCACGATGGAACACTGAGAAACAGTACATTGACATGCTGTCAGGCTCAGAGGTCTACGTGCAATGTATAATGATGTATATATATTCCATGCATTCAACATTCATGTCGCAGTGATTGTCATGCCACACCGTTTCGTATTCATCCGAATGGAATAAAGAGAAGTCGGCGCCTAACACAAGCTTAGGAGCAACGCATCATCTACCGCCATGTAACCAGAAGTTTATGCTCCCATGCATTCAGGGCATGCACACACAGACCGAGGCAGCAAACTATTTCAATATTTAACAGAATCCCCTGTGGTAAGAAATATGGATTGCCATGAATCTCGAAGTGAATAATGCTCCCGGTACTCAGAGGTAACCCATGATAAAAAAACGATATTCTTATTAGTCTTAATAGTACTGTGGTACATGAACACGGCTAGCGTTGGAACCTTGCACTGTTCCGATGTGATATCTGAGTGGCAGCCTTGTAGGACAGGTACAGGTGTAATAAACAAAGAAAACGAGGTCATTGTGATGATACGAGCAGTGTTTTGAGCACACTGCAGCATATTGTGGTGATCCAAATAACCATTGTTGCAGTGATCATGAAGAGATGTTACCAGGTTATTCACAAGTGACTTGGTTGCATCATCAGTGAGATAAGCCGTTTGTTATTGATATCCCGGAAACGTTTGTAGGCCTTTCTGAAAACACATTCAATTTGTTAAGACATGGATCGAACTCAACACCGCACTTCTTCACATTGGACGTTGGTGTGATGGAATTACTGTCGGAGGAGATATGCGGTTTCTGTGATTGGAACAGAACAACATCGGTTCCTTTCTCTGCTTTCAGTTTTAGCGTGTTGTTAAGCATCCAGACATCGATGTCGGCTGAGCATTTCGATATCACAGAGGGAATGAAGGAATAAATACGAGGGTGCCGAGGTCTCTCATTACCCTCAAGACCCATGATGTCATCGTAGAGGCTGATAGAACCGATGCGTTACCGAGTGTTTTCTGCATCTAAGAGGACGTCCCAGGGGTCTCAAATGTAATGAGAGACCGTCAACCCTAGGGTTTATCCCCATTTATCAACGCAAGAAATTATGAGTATTTAAAAGCGGTAAAAATGCGCATCGAATTTTAGATGTTCATGTTGAATTCTCCGAAAGAGCTGGGTGACGTAACAACTCACAATAACCTAAATATAGTATAGTCGGGCAACATCCCATACAGTAGTTTACCTCAACATAATGCACCACCGCAGTGCATCATATGATCTCTTGCTCACTGTTGATCGCGGAGAGGAAGGTTTATAGTTCTACTCTGCCGCTTTCGACACAATAGATCATGACATACTGTTTTATCGTCTCGAACATAGATTTGGTGTCTCTGACCTTGCTTTGAGCTGGTTTAGGTCATACATGGCAAATAGAACCCAGGTGGTTTACATTAATGGCAAAGAGTCATCTCCGCATATTCCTACTGTTGGGGTCCCACAGGGTTCTGTTATTGGGCCACTGGTTTTCGCTTTGTACACTTCTCCTTTGGAGGAAATTATTACGTCTCATAATGTTAGCTACATGATTTATGCTGACGATACTCAGATATATACCACTCTGAATGGTAACAATCGCGAAGCCAAAATCCACCGTCTGGAGGCATGTGTCAGAGACATCAAATCTTGGTCCATCGAAAATAACATGAAATTGAATGATTCTAAGACTGAGATTTTACATATCGCTTCTCGTTTCAGACCAGATGTGCCCGTGCCTGCAATCAGAATTTCAAATCTGCTCTTAAGACTCATCTGTTTTCTTCATTGCAGTTGTTATTCTGTTTGTCACTTGTTTTCGTTATAGCGCTTTGAGACTCAATTGTAAATTGCGCTCTATAAAAACTGTATTATTATTATTGTTATTAGGAGAGAGAGGAGGTCAACCAAGGTTTAAACACATAAAACCTTTTGAACAATGTCACTTGACAAGGAAAACGCTCATAATTGGTTCGTATGCTACCAATTGTACTCATAGCAAATAATATTCAATGTTCTAATCGGGGTGTAAATGTCATATGTCCCTGCGAAGATGATGTAGAGGGTACGTGTTTGTTTGGTTGGTTGGTCAGATGTGGTGGATGATCTGCTTCGTCTTTGGGTAAGGTCAAAGGTTACCTGAGGTTCACAGTCTATGTGAAATTCTGACAAGCTTGTGAACATTGTCAACACAGTGATTTTAATTGCTCATACGTTACCATTCCATTAATGATTCCGAATGCCTGCATGATTCACCCAATTGTAACAATAAATAATTCCTCGGTATAGGTGATAAAATCAGATCAAGGTCGGCGACTGCGGAACCGTGTTTCACATAATTATTATATCTAGATTCATGCTGTCGTGAACGAACAGTTCAATCTTATGCAGAGGAGTATGGGCCAAGTCAGTAAAAAAACACGGGCAGAGTCCACAACATAATTGTTGGGATCGCAATAGGCTGTGACTCGGAAAGGCAAGGAGTCACACCACATCGTTATGGCCTCGTGTTCAATCTGCATGACTTTAACATCGCTTTAGTGTGTGTTTCCGTGTTTCTTCATAAGTGACTGTAATTTCATATGCAAGTTGTTAAATCACATTCTAGCAATCATCCACCCAATTCAGGTCCATTATACGAGACCAACGCACTCACCTGATAGGCTTCCTCAGGTTGAAAAATATTCAATCGTATCTGGCTTCAGTCTACCCTTCGTCTCCGGCGGAAAAAACACATTATACGAGACCAACGAACTCACCTGACAGGCTTCCGCAGGTTGAGAGAATCCTCAATCGTATCTGGCATCAGTCTACCCTTCGTTTCCGGCAGAAAGAACACGAGTAGGCCAGCCAAGACAGACGAGGATGCGAACAGAACGAGAGGAAGCGAAGCCCATACATTCTCTAGTACAAGAATCAGCGGTGCAACAATGCCGCCAACACGTGCCGCCACAGAGCAAGTTCCAACACTACGAGATCTGTGAACCAGGAAAAGGAAAGGCTACCTAATTCCTTGATTAACTCATATCATGCTCACAGGGATGTTGTGATGTTACCCCTTCCCAACCTCAAAACAACAAGGTATATGTACTTATCTTAACGAATGTATATACCAATAATAAACAGTTCCTCGTGCCTCCTTGTTGTTAGTTTCGAACTAATTGTGGAGAATTGTTCACAATTCTTCATTTCTCAATAAATTCAAATCTCGAACCATGTTAAAATATGGGAATATTGTACTCCCCGTATAGGGAAGCTACGCACAGGTCCTCTCATCTTATTCAGACCAAGTATTCCGGACTATTCAATCCGATGCAAACCAGTAGAAGCGTCCATTGTCTTGTGACCTGACTGCGAGTCAATGGGGTGCATGTTATCATCATCGGGACCATACATATCAAGCAGTGGTAACCACTGGTGTTGTTACCAGGTGATTCGAGACCTGCTTTTCTAACGAGTTGTGCACATTATGCATATTTACATCTCGGGCCGGGACCTTCCCCAACAATGTATCGAGTTAGGTCCTGACTACCACGCTGATACAAAGTGCCAATGTTAATGTTTGCCTCTTGGTAGGGTCAGATGCATACAAACAAACCACCAACACTTATCCTGCATTATCATAGGGTAGAGGGCGAAGGACGGGTCAGCCCATTCGGTTGGGCACTGTCCAGCCAGGCGAGCTTATTCGGTGCACTGTTGAGTAACGATCTGGATCCCCCGCGCTCCTCCACACTCAGGAGCTATCTGGGGACCTGATGAGTAACGGTTGGTAGAGCTTTGTAGATGGCATGCGGCGGTCGTGTAGGAACTCGCGCACATATGGAGTGCGGGAACAGTGTCAATTTCATGATACCAATGACGAGGTTGATGTACAAGGCGCATAGGGTCGGCACGCGCCATCATCATTATCATACACAGCTGATCCGACCAAGTCCGGTTATCTTTTCTGAATTCTTTTTGAGTTAAAATTGGCTACAGTACAGTTTTCACAATTTTAGTTATTCTCACACTGTCTTCTACAGAACATCCAAAGACCAGGATCCAACATGGGGGAAGATACTATTTTGCATTAATTCAGAGCTGTTTCAGTCGACAGATTCGAAGCTCCATTTTTATATAACCGAGGTTACGAATTATCGTTACTCAGATGAAACCTTACCTTATCGGAGTGGGGAATATTTCCGCCGTGAGTATGTAGACATTATCGTAAGAGGCCGAGATGGCGAATTTTCCGATCATAGCGAATGTCACACGGAGAAGACCAGGTGCTGTCGGGAAGACGGTAAATGAAGGATCAAGTGCTAACATTGCTGCATTGAGACCAGCATATTACGTAGCATATCCTTGCCAATACTTCAACCTGTTATAATAACTTGTTACGTCATAGAGGTATATACGCCTATATAAGTTGTAAAACCGAAATATTAATGGCAGTCCAAATTAACATTGACAGAAGATATTTCAGAAAATTCCTTGACTGTCGGGATTATCTTTTAGCTTACCGCATAGCAGTAGCGTACGTCATGGGGAGTGTTTGGGTTCTCAACAATTAAAAAAAATAGCTTTCACCCTCCCCTGGGCGAAAAATGCATTAAGGCCTCTAAATGCAAGATGGTGCAATATGTGAGCCTAAAATCAACGAAAATAGCTTCCAAATCTGTGAAGAAAAAAAGAATTTGGCAAAAAAATCCTTAAAATCTTGGCTCATCTGGGGCTAACCATGGTTATCTAGACAAGACAGAAACGTGCCAATTATCTACCCCTCTCGTTCGCCCTGCTCCAGGAGGGCGATATAGGTGAAGATAGCAGGTACCATTTCAACATCTGACGTCTGCAACACTAAGCGACATGGATTGAGTTTCTCATGTAGAAAGTGTGTCTCTGACAGCTGAACTAGCTACCCGGATCCAAAATGTATCACCCAATCTCTGACAATAACTAGCTCTGATACAATCAGCCCAATATTTAGGTTAAGTTACTCACGGCTCGGAATCGTCGCAAAGCACACTAGTCCTCCCAGGATCATTATTCCACCTGTAGATATCCTCCTACCGAGATACTTCATGGAGACCACACTGAATGCATGCGCCGGCATCTCGACAGCCCCAGATATACAGAAGGCAATGAACACATTGAAACCGAGGTTCGAAGTACTGAGGGACAGGCCGTAGTACACGAAACTCTGCACGAACCTGCGTATAAAAGTATATACCTTGAAGGGCAGCTGTAATCTCAAGTATACATAGAACTTATATATATTACAGATACACTGTTAAAAATATCTGTAAATTAACAGACAAATTTCACAGTTTTTGTATGTGTTTTTAAAGGTATTCTGCAGGCTCCATAACATTAGGAGTGACCTCGTAGATAATGTATAACTAAATATATTGGTCCAAACCCCATCTCAATCCGATATTCCTATGCCGAGTTATTAGCGTTT
>JAUOBX010442540.1:0-10422 GCA_032360705.1 Eupentacta quinquesemita
GCTCGAATCTGCAGTAGGCCTTCGTCGAAGAATCTAGCTAACACAAAAAATAGCCTAGAAGGACTGATGAGGTTAATGTAAGTCAACAGATGTAGTTCCCATAGTCAAAGCAAACTGGTTATCATGTTATGCTGCTATACTCGTAGAAATACTCTGTTGCCAAGATAGCAATGACCGTACGAATTTATCTACTGTACAATGAGTCATGAGTGTACATTGCACAGTGTTTGCCATGACACAATGGGTTTATAGCTTCAGATAGACATACATTGCCTCAGCAATGAAGATATGGTCATTGTGAGAAAATGGGGTCAAATAGGCCACATGGTCAAACAAGGTCAGAGTCGGCTCAAAGTTCACTCATGCGAATGAGAGGTTCCTCCACACCACTCCCCTAAAATGTACCTTTGTTAAGATATTAAATGTTTATCCAGTAGTGACCTTGAATGACCTAACTTGAACTATAAACATAAAAACAATATGGTTCATCCTCAATATATTGCAGTCTATACACCTTATTTGAACTTAGTACAAGTTTGCGTTTGTTAGATATCGTGCCGACTGACAAGCTTTTTATATTTTGTTCTCTCGTGGCATTGACCGACCATGAACTCTCGGTCATGGGCAACAGCCTGGGTTGTCGCAAAGCTAATGCCGGTCCACTCCTCAATGTTGTCGGCCCAACTCTTCCTCGGTCCGCCCCGCTTCCTCTCCCCTCGTACATTTCCTTGAACTGATACCAGAAATAAAAGTTTCATTCTCACCATAGGGGCAACCAACAGACGAACTGTTAGCTTGGTACAAACTTGCGTCCGTCAGATGTCGTGCGGAATTTATAATTCTCATTGTATTCTCATGGGCACTTACCAACTGTAAATTTGTCATCAATTGAAATAAACATGCGCAGGCAGGTAAACCGCCCACATGAATATCCCCGGCATATGAATATTGACTTTTTTTTCAAATCGCATAAACATAATAATTTGTCCCCCGACGACCATGAAATTATGGCCTCTATGTCGGTCAGTTCTGACTATAATCCACATCGACAAGGTTTCGTTCAAATCCGATAAGGCTAAGTTAATCTCATCACCTACACCAATGTTACCACTGGTGACCTTGAAATGAACGCCGTGTTTCCGGAACTGACTGTAGTCCACACCAACGGAGTTTTGTGTTAATTGGTCGAAGGTTATAATTTTCATGAACCGGTAAAATGGAGAGCAACAGATAAACGACAATGTTTTCTTTTCGAACCCATCCTATATTCCTCTGCCCTGTGGTGGACATGCCAAGTTTTCGATCAATCGGACAGAACGTTAAAGAGAGTTATCGCGCTAACCCCTCATGTTTCGGAGACGGCGCGGGCTGCATACTCAACCAGAACCCTAATACCTCCACATGCGTCGCGACTCGCGAGGATATAAATATATGGGCAAGCACAACTGAGCATGCCGCCGACGTTAATTAGGTCAAGGGTATCATTGTCAAACCTCACTGAGGCCATCTAGACTCTGTGCTAAGCATTTTACGGCGTCCCCAACCTCGAAAGGTCGTGAGACCTTTACAACATTGGACTGATCAACTGAAGCTGTTAAATAGCACATTATCCCTATTTGTTGTTATTAGTAAATCGGAAGTGATCATATATGTGAACCGCTTACCCCATGAATGGGGAAAGTAGTCCAATAACCTACAATATATCTGGTTTGAAATATCATTTAAAGACTACAAAGTTCAATTTGTATGGATAATCACTTCAACTCATCCATATTTATCGACACGAAATCAACAAAAGAAAGAACCAACAACCCTCACGCAGACAAAACAATGACATATGACCCAATCCTTGGTTTATTGGATCACCTGGTCCATTACAACCCACACCCGACCGACAGCTAAGATTGAATGGGTTTACCAGGTAAATGAACAAAATCCTGTAATGCCTCACTCTCTTGAAGCATCCCAGTTTCAGATTTTCAGAGATACGAGCGGTCATTTATTTTAATTAATAAATTACTAACATTTGGGCAAGTCGTTCACTTGGTCACATCCTCATATGTTCTGACTAAGTCGGATTATGAAGTGGTCGGAACACAATGAGGTCGAAATATAAGAGAGGTCGGAACATAGAGAGATCGGAGAATAGAGAGGTCGGAATATAAAGAGGTGAGGTTGGAATATATGGAGGTCGGAACATATGGGAGTTGCCGTTCACCTAAGCCACTTGCCCCGTTGTACAGTGGATTGAACAGTTGATCCGAACAATATAACAATAACATCGAACTAGATTTCAAATCCCAATATAAGTGGCGAACATACCGTAAGCAGTATGTGACATTTCCCTGCCGTAATTTTGGGAGATAATGATTCCTTCCGATCAGTGTATTAAGAAAATCCAACCCCTAGGCCGTCTTTCAGATGATAAGCTGGTGAAAATGGAGTTATATCATTACGAAATATTTCATTACGTCAGGCGGGAAAGAACCAGAAAGCCAAGAGGCACAGTGATTCCTGGACTGCATTAACTTCTGATTGCCTCAACAATATGGCACAATAGTGTTCTCGTATTTGCCTGCTAGAACCGCAGCAGTATAACTTATGCTATCAGCAAGATTTTCAAACTTTGACCTCTGTTAACTTCGGACCTGTCCCGAAAACGATAAGGACCATGGACCATCACGGGGATCACACATACTAAGTATGAGTGGGGTCGAGGTATCGTGTTTTTCTCCAAAATGCACCCGTCTACGCCAAAAACAGTAGGGTTCTTGTACTCCCCAAAACGAAGATGCATACCAAATTTCAGCATTCTGGACTTATGCCGTCAACAAGGATTTCAGAGTTGTTACCTCTAGTGAGTTCAGATGGCCTTTGGCCTGACCCCAGAACGAAGAGACCATGTACTCATTAGGGGCCTCCACATACCGAGTATGCGCTTGATCCATCTAAGTGGGGTTAAGATGTACCAAAATATCGACTTTTCTTTACAATTTCTTTCGAAGAAGACCCCCGATCTACACCAACAACGTTTGAGCTGCATATCTAATTTGGGCCTGGTCAGACCAAACATTATGGACTTGTTGTTAACAAGGTTTCCAGAGTTGTGACCTCTAGTGACCTCAGATGACCGTTGACCTGACCTCAAAACGATAAGGACCATGTACTCACCATGGGAAACACATATTCAGTTGGAGCTGGATCCATTCAAGTTGGGTCGAGTTATCGTGTGAACAAGTCAGGCGTCACTTACACACACACACCATACATACACACGTACACATACTGTCATGACTGCATAGATTCCCTAGGACTCCTTCGAGGAATAAGAAACGCGGTTCAGTACAACGTCGATGCAAAGTTCACTTTTCCAAAACTCTGTCACACAATAAAGGTAAACCTGATCCCTGATAGGCCCTATGAATGGGAAATTCATATACATTTTTAGAATATATAGATGCATGTAATCGACCAAGAAAGAAAAAATAACTTGAACCTTTGAGTTAGGGAGTATAAAAATATCATAATGACGGTCTAAACTGGGGACATTCATTTGGTTCTCCATGTGAAGCCATCAGACCTAACTCATTCATGTAAATAAGACGAAATTGGGAATCCAGATTCGAGAATAGAGTATGGAATACGCTCTTTTCATTCATGCAAGTCTCAAAACAAGTTAGCACTTTCATTAGCCATTAGGAATAGATATGTTGCCTGAATCACACACAATGTCAATGCTGATGTTTCAGTCGGTGTCTTTCTCAGCTACCTACAATGCTCTCAAGAGTGGCACGAAAACATGTTACAGTCATGAGCAATGGCAAAGATAAAACATCCCCGAAGAATGGGAAATATTGACTTTTCAACAATAATAAATAACCGCCATGAATTTCCTTTTCCGAACAAATACATGTCATATTCGTTGTGTACAACCCTCTAATTCATCAATGAATGAAATACTTCTTGTTATACTGCTGCGATTTACTTTTTACGTGACTCCATTTGCAAATACTTCAAAATTGAGAACTTTCCGAATAATAATATTCAACATTCTATCACTGTCTTGTCGCATATCATGGAATAGAAGTGTTCAGTCGATAATTAGGTAGCTCACTGTTCATTCATCTCAACTCTCGAAGGATGCCATGAGGCCGATGAGGGAGAGCATGACTTGAACATTTTCCCTCTCCCTATCCTTGGAAGTCACTAACAATGTGGTAGCTTGAAGGTGCCAGCACTTGACGGGAATATCGGATTGCATTCGAGATAGAGCTCGGGAAAGAGCTCTGGAATTCATTGTGAACGGACTGATCACAGCTGCTGACGGTTGAAAGGGAGGGCAGTATACAAGAAATGATAGGTTTGCTATCAGCTCGGGGTCACTGCACCCCGTGAACCACTCACCTGAACTTATCCTACATACTATCATCGTTTTCCCTCCGTTTATTACAATCTTTCAGAACATAACAACAGATACTATAATCATATATAAAACTTCAACAGTTACTGTATGAAACAAATAACAGTAATTCTATTATCAGATCGAATGCATCTTGGACTGGGTTGATAGTTTGCATTAGTAATAAAAACCTCTCTACATTTAATCATCCTCGGTTACAAAATGATATAGTTATAGTAGGAAAAGAAAAAGGTTTCAAATTGCAGTATGTCATTTTCGAGAACGCCCAATGTTCCCTCCCTCATTTCCTCAGTCCATTCTTTACCTGAAGCTGAAACCTTTCGGAAGTAAAAGTCAAACTGTATTCGTAAAACAGTATTTCAGGTAACAATTTCCACCGTATATACAGAACGTAGTTGGGTGCACAAAATTACTGAATGCACATGGTAGTGAAAGCCCTTGTCGCTGGTACTATCGCATGCTGATGTTACACCTCTTGGTTACAGTTCAAGCATAGTATGGCAATTCCCTCTGATTTGTAACCTCATGGCGTTGCGTCGAGTCTTCCAACGGTTACCGGTACACTATAGAATCAGGAACAACCGTGATTTCATATGTGTGGATGAGCCTGGATACGGTTTAATTCTTGAAATCGCTATTTTGTGTGGGAGCATATTTTGGAACGGGAAGGATGAGCTGCATGTGGGATGATGCGCAAACACAAAGAATTTGAGATAACGGCTTATAGAAATGGAAGGACGTTAACGTGATTCATTAAGAAGATATTCCACATAACTCCTTTGCGGTGTGCGGCATCAATGCCACATTGGAACGCGTTGTGATTCCGCACTCAAACGCTTGTTAGATCATATTCGAATGAAATCTTGCCCCATTGGAATCTGTGTTCATCTCTGTAACCTAGCTCATTCTGGCACTTTTCACGGTTTGTGTTCGCACTGGAGCGATGCCTATGTGTTTTGCCGCACCCCACCACACATATCGTGACCTATCCTTAAGGTGTATCAGTCACTAGTTCAATCGGTTACATCCGTTCCTCTACTAGCAGTTTTCTGCTGTAGACGTAAACAGTGAAGACGAATGCATTAACAACGAAAGCTCTGACCACTGCTACCCCGATACCTGCATGGAGACTGGCAAAGCTGTCGTTACGCACACACTGGATAACCGCATCTCGTATACCGGTGTACCGGACGACCCCTCCGGCACCGTCTGCCTGGAGTCGAGACTTTATCACATCGATCGGGTAAGTCAGAGCCCATGAAAGGGCGCCCCCAGTGCCTCCCGCGAGACACTCGGTTATTACCCCGTGAGTGTTCCATCTTTCGAGTCTCCTCCTGATGATTTCGTAGAAGCTGAAGTAGATGGCGAATGCTGGTGTATCTCTCATGGCCGTTATGAGTACCCCCCTGTAACAGCCAACGAGCCCTTCTGATCGGTAGATACCCATGAGAGTCCTCAGTGAACCGGTGTACCCCCGGATGGTTGTCCCCTCGCCTACCCCCGACATCTGCATCCGTGTCTTTACCAGTTCCGCTGGGCATGAGAGTGGCAGCTGGGCAGCCCCAGCTAGACCCCCAGCTACCACGTGGTCCAAGAGTGTGGGGGAGTCGTGTAGTCTAAGTACATTGCCTCGGACGCCAAAGGCAATCGCATTCAGTGTGGTAATAGTTAGCATCGGTGAGAGCATACCTTTACACAATCCCAACGCCTGTCCAGAGAAAAAGAAAAAGATGATACTCTAAGAACAATGTTCTGCAATGAAGCACTTTCCAAAACACTTTCCCCACATCTGGGGAGCATATATTTCCGAGATTCAAACCCGATTGATGTTATAATTTCTAAACATATTCACGATTTAAACGCGATTCGCGAAAGCGGTAAAAAGAAGAAGTGTTGAATGACTGAACACTGGTGTTGTGTAGTGTATAGTTGCACTGTTTTGGGGCGGCTGTGACTGTATTTGTTTATCAGATGCTTGAACCTGTACAAGGGGTTGGTGGAAGAAGGTTTACACCCATTCACAACTATAGAACTTCATTACGAATGAGGCAATACCTCTTTGACTGTGTAGGCCTAGAGGTAGTTTCATCATGTTCGAATCTCTAGTGTTAATCACCAAGGCAATTGGCTCATATTTTCAATTCATGGATTGAGTGAGACTCGAACCAATGATGGGGTACATTTCTTACCATATAGTCAAAAGGCTCATTGAAACGATCCCCTTTTACACCCGACTTTTCGTTCGTGCCGCTCGTACGCGCGCGTGTTTGATTGGGCAACACGGTGAAAATGCCTGCGCGCGTTACGTTTGTGGCACAAAGAGTCGGGTGAGGAAAAACGTATGGCGTATTGGAAGAACTACTGACTCCGAGTCAGTTTCCAATAAATCAAGAGATTCCCGCTATGATGATATGAAGCCCCTAACAATAACATTCAATACTGTTGTCGGTTCGCACCTTGCTAGCAGAAATTCAGCAGGGAAAAAAAATCATAATGAAAGTTTTTTTAATTTGTATTCAGATAGTTCGTTTGCAACTGAGTTGTCAGATGTACCTGTTCTGCATTACTTTGTAGAAGGTTTAGCCCCCCCCCCCCCTATCCTCCGTGCTACTACCGTACACGATGGCATAGGGCAATAGTAATGCTTTTGCAATTTTCACAAATACATTGGTTAGGTCGGAGGATCGAATTTCCTAACATGCTAAATATTAAGTACTAGAATAACTGAAGTCAAATATAACTACATACTTTACATGGCCCTCGAGAATTATGCCCGGGACCAAGTGGAAACCTACCCACTTCACACGAAGTAAATTGCATTCTTCCTCTGACATTGTTTACCTATCTGTAGAAAGGCCGCCTTCGATTACATCTTTATGATCCATGTAGCTATTTGCCCAAGAACGAGGCAATGTCATGCAGACGACACCAGGGAACACGGACGATGTGAATTGAATCAAGTTTCACGCTAAAAATCAAAATAAATCATGACTGAAAGTGGAAAACACCCACTTTATCGCGTCGCCTTCTTCTCTTGATACTGTTTACCTATTTGTATATAGGCAGCCCTCGATACATCTTTATGATCCATGTCGGTAGTTGCCCGTGAACAAGGTCATGCCTGACAATGCCGGGGAGATCGTACGATATATTATTCAAATCAAGTTTAACGCCCAAAATCATGACCCGGAGGTGCTTATACTTGGTATATTGGCGAATCGTCAATCCTAAACCGATCCTAGGTCGATAAAAGTGTTGAACATGCAGATCTCGACTCTTTTTTTTCCAATGAGTTTATTAGGTCAATTCCACGCCAGGCCACTTTTCAGTCGAAAACAAGGTGCCGCCAAGGGAGGGGAAGGATGCCCGTTGGGAAAGGCTGCCGCCACCCCCCCCCCCCCCTCCGAATTTCGCCAATCTCGTCGGGGAGTTCCACAAGCGATTTTTTTTCTATCCCGGTCAAGGAGCTTCGCGTCAGCTACTGGGGAGTAATCGGCCTGAGCTTTTTTATCCCCGAATGTCAACTAACATTCTGTTGATTCTTCCTGGCTACCATAATCCTCCGTGGGAGAACTGTTTCCAACCACGATTGCAATGGTGACAGTTACAGCAGACAGGGTTGCCCTGTACTCCAGTGAAACTGTTCCTAATTTGACTGGCTTGTAAGACCTCTGCATGATTGTGTTATCATCCTACTGATGCCTGTGGTCATATTGAAGCCTGAAACGTTTGATGAGACGATCAATGAGCTATTTTTGGCGAAGCAGTGTCCTGCTGGGTTCCATGATTGCAGTATTATCTTGATGTCGGTTGTTATTATGGCGCTATCAGGTATTAAGTTGCAAGGTGTGCTGCTGCTCATCATCTCATGAGTCATGTGTTCAGGGAACTTTACACATGTTGGTACATTTATGGCGTACCGAGACGTTCGTTGTGGGTGGGGCTTCGGTGTGAGAATCAGATGTAATGGTGCCCACCTTTATTGCTCCACCGACCCTGTTGGCAACTTATGGAATCCTGCGCACATTTTGGTGATATGCTAAAACAGCCGTGAGACTTAGATAGACATTAGAACCCCCGTACCCCCTCTGTGCAATGCATACGCCGCTGTGTGTGTATGAACTGGCTACGGTTCAATCGCAGTTATTAGTATTGATAGTATTAGATTGAGAATGTTTAAAGTAATGACCCAGTTGTATGTAGTATCAATAGAAGGATGGTGTGTCTGGGATAAATTCTTAAGCATTGTGGTATATAGGCCTATCAGCAGTACCAGATATGTTAGTATATATCACTATTCAATCCTATTTGCAATTCTCCAGGCAAAATTCTCTGCTCCAGTTGGAAATTTAGTTCTGAAAAACTTTCATACTCTGACTGAGATGGTGAGCAACTGAGCATGGTTGGCATAATCAAAGTTCATTCCTGCATTCTTTCAGGAGCCTTGGTTCATGATGTCCTAACTTAACCAGAACTGTTTACCCGATGTTCCCAGGCTTCTATGTTCCCAGGTAACAGCCTGCTAATCCACAAAATTTGATGGCCCCGTTTACACTCATAACACTATATTTGGTGTTATACCCCTGAGGGGCCCATCTAATTCATCCTTAGCTGTATTTGATTAACACCATGCTTGGTGTTTAACATCAAGCATGGGGTTTCACAAACTCGCCAGCTGTCCAGGTCTGAAGTGGGAGCAACAACAAGCAAGGTAAAGAAAACACTAGGTCAACCCCGTGCACTTCAAAGTTGGACCTCAACCCTAGTCTGTCGCAGGGCTGTCTCGGTGTTGAGTGTTGACCTGGTGTTGACACAGGTTGACTTGGTGGGAACATCAAACCCTGGGAAAATTGACATAACTCATAACTAAAACTGCAACAAAAATGCTACAAGGATATTTAAAAGACCTGCAATAAATCTTACACCTGAAACCAATAGATTTACAGTACTTTTTACCAGAATCACATCAGACTTAATGTAATTGTGTTCTTATTATTTTATGTACATAAATAAATGTATTTGTTTGGCATAGGGTTGTCATAATTATTTTTTATTGAAGACAATAGAGAAAATATTGAATTTGCTTTAATAAAGGTAAAGAAGGTAATTAGTGTTATGATCTTCTTTTTATACCACCCTAGTGTTATGAATATACTATTGCTCTTCTGTCTGTCTGTCCATCTGACTGTCTGGCAAAATTCCTGAGTGAAGGAACATGTTTTCACAACCCCAAATTCCACTCTATGAGAAATGAACAGTCAATGGGAACATTCCTCCTGGGAGCAGAACGAGGAGTAGACCCTAAACGAGGAAGGGTTGTGCATCCTCCACCCCCCCCCCCTCCCAGATTGACGCCAGTGGGACCTGCTGACTTGTATTTTCAGGAGTTGTACAAGGCCAGTTCCCCAAGCTCGCATTTGAGCAGATTCATAGTATTGAGTCAATACATGAGATGCAAGCAAGGGTGTGAGGCTCCTTGGGTCTCCGGCATACACCTGGCTGTACTCTTGGCTCAAAATCAGGCTGTCCTCGAGTTATCAGAGATCAGATTAGCTCAGTGGGTAGAGCTTGGGAGTCATGGTCATGAGGTTGTGAGTTTGAATCTCGCCGGCTGGTCCTTCTGCCGCATCCTTAAGCAAGGCGCCTCCTCCCACTATCGCCTTGTCCCACTCGGGTGTTATTGGGAACCCGTGAAGAGAGTAGTAAATTCTGCGCATATTGACAACAAATCTCTGAGATTGTTTGGAGAGTGTGCATGTTGTGATCAGTGTGATATCTGGAGAGTGCTTTGACATGTCATCGACGTGGGGAGGGCGCTATCTAAGCATGAGATATTGTCTGTATTCTCGCACACACAGTTCTGGTCATTGATTGTAAACACTAATGAGAATGGAACAAATCATTCATTTTGACTTTGACACATCCAGATCCAGACTCTGAAGCAGCCTAATCATTAAACAATGCCATGTCTGGGAGATGAGACTGCGCGACATCTATCTCCT
>JAUOBX010442762.1:0-10421 GCA_032360705.1 Eupentacta quinquesemita
CAATGGTCCTTTGGTAGTGGGCCATTAGGGGTGTTCAGGAATTTTTGGGTTCAAGGCCCTGATTGGGCCCTAGGGCCAATTTGTGAAATCATGCAAAATGAGTTTGAGCTACTGCACCATTGGTGCTCTGGTATTCCTTTGTAACAAAATGGTTTGAAAAAGATCAGAAAAGTAATTCAGATTCCTACTGTTCTCTCTGCATATGTAGGGCATGATCTTTCAGGAATGTTGTGTTATTTGGTAATGAGACTTGGGCAGTAAAAAAAAAAGACGTCGCTAGACACAAGAGAAATGACATGTGGATGAACGCGGTCATGGTCTAGTCAGAAATTTCAGAATATGTGTCAGAACGGTAGACTGAGTTGGTTCAGTCCTGTAAGAAGAATGGACGATGGCAACTGGGTTGAGACGACCAGGGAGGTAAATGTGTCTGGTCGGCGTGGTAGAGGTAGGCCTCGGAGGATGGCGCAGCGACCTTGCAGCTAAAGGTGTTGAAAGTATTTTGGTTAAGTGGAATGGGGTGTGCTCTACTGACAGTAAACCTTTCATGAAGATGATGTTGGCTGTCACACCACAGAGATATTGTGTCATTATGTGTCTTCTGATGGATGGCACCAGCTGGACGAGTGTCATACTTTCAGGAATGCAGCACTCTGAAAATGTTACGCATCATTTCGCCCACCAGGAAAAGCGTGATACCCGATGGGAGGTTCAAATAATAAATTGGTGATCTCGGTCGAATTGACTCGGGGGAGTGTGTTAGAGGCAATGTAGTTGACCGGTTGATAAATTGAACCCCTCTACAAGTGGGATATCCTGTACTATCTTGGAGAATAGGTGTAGGTCATTAAAACATTTCTCTTGAACTCTGGACGTTTCACAAAAGTTTCACAACAAAAGTCAAAGTATGGAAGCACAAAAACCCCGCCCCGTCCGGATGATTCTCTACTTGGTAGGTTCGTCCCCCGAGATGGTCATATTGTTTTAGGGTCCTTATCATGCGTATTCATCGCTATAGTGTGACCGCTCGGTCATCCGAATTTTCCCATCGCTACAGTTACGACAACAGTCAGTTATAGCTACAGAGTGACTGGGCGTTTGCCATCCATAGAAAGAGCCAACTTAAATATCAAGACTGGTCATACCGACGACCTCACAATTTGAACCCGGAATTTGTTGTTGCAGGTTAGGGCGTAACAAAAACCCACTCCCCGGGCATGTCTATTGGCTGTACACGCGATGGATCCGCAGTAATACCCGGTGAATGACACATCCGAAAGCGTAACGTCACCATGTCACTCCTGACCGATTCCCAAGAAACGTGCTTCCACTATGCGATAGCGTATGCACTATTCGAACGGCGTTGAGTTGTTTCCGAGGAAAGGGGTGTTCACAAGGAGTCTGAAAGCCTCCCCTAAAACATGTTTCGCCTGATTCATAGGTTGCATGCATATTTGCTTATAAATATCAGAAAACTGTTTTCTGTGGAGTAGCATGATGCGCTCGGGAGGAATCTGTATTTATTTGGATCCGCTGGATAAACAGCAGTAGGCCTGCGATGCTGCAGCGATTCTGTCAGTCGAGATGGGCCGCATGGTGCATCCCGTTTTGATGTAACGTTAGGCGATCTGGCCATAGGTCTATCAGTTACATGCTTGTTAGCATTAAAAGAGGGGTTGCTATACAACAGTATGAAGTAGGCCTACATTCATCAGTTAGGTCGGTCATTCTTTGATTTGATAATGAGAGGAAATTTTGAAATAATTAAATCTATCGTTTTGTAGTGTTCATATGCTGCTTCACCATTGATTTTTTTAATAATCATGAGGCAGATGCCAGCACTGCAAATTAAGAATGTAACCGATGTAGAATGCGGCCGTACATCCCATCGGAGTTTTAATAATAAGTTAAAGATGTGGAATCGTCTCAACGAAACCTCTATCAACCGCGACGCTCCTGTTATAATGGACGGGTTCTCCGCAAAAAATGGTTCCACAGTATATCGAGACCAATTTTGCTAGTGAGTCATCATAGTAACGATATACCGTGTTCGAAACCGAACGATATCGATCGCTACTATCCGCTAGGATGTAGGTTACATGAACACAATGACGACTCAGATTTGATGACATCATTGATAAATATTATGAGACGAACCGCCATCTTTGAAGGTTGGCAACCTTTTGACACGTACCATTCTTAGTGCTGGCGCTCGGAGTCATGCCAGAACACTAGCAGGTAGGTTCGATATAGCTGTAATCGAACGAGTAAGCCTCAACATTTCCAGTATGTTTACTGAACAGAGAAAAATATCCAAAAATCATCACAGAACGGCTTCTTGGATCGGCTTACATATCGACAACATGGATTAAATATCGAATTTATAGTTATCATGTTCACACAGGATGAAGAATCATCAGTCGAGTAGCAGTATTCGATGTGAAGGGTGGTATCCGAACACCTTTTTCGACATGTCGAATTCCGAATCCGTACGGTCGAATTCTGAATTCGATGCTCGACTCCGAAATCGGCCGGCCGAATTTAGAATTCGACATGACGAATCGTTGACAATAGACACTACAACCTTTAATATAGCCAACCATACCTAATTGCCTTCGCAAGTTCGCAACCATTAACTGGGCTTTGAATTGATTAGTTTCATTTCGGCTACTTCCTGTGACTGTGAGAGGCGGAATAGCTTCGTCGGTATATAGATCTCCGTACTAATGATCAATATTATAGATTGCATGTTTTTACCCAGTGCTGCCGGACGAGGCGTGTTCCCCGACTACGGTCTCACGGTACCCGCGTGTAAAGGACTAGAGGACAAATCCAGTAGGGTCAATGCTGAGATTTTTACAATAATTATGTGAGAATAGTAGTTTGCACCGCCTGTGGCATCCAAAATTAGGAAGTCCCCGCGGGACGATGATGTGGAACAATGCGTCGAGTGAAAACAGAAAGAAATGTGCACTATGAAGTGCAGGATTGACAAGTCGCTCAATGAAGGATAATGGTCATCATCGAGCAGTGTGAGAGGGCAAGACTATAGAGGGTCCGAGACCAAGACTGGCCTCTCAGGAAGCTCTAAACACTTTGAGAATAGTGGGTCCGCAATCAATATCAGGCCTCCAGACTAGTCTATATGAGTAGTCTACATCACTGATATCTGGTGCGCTTCGAGGTTGTAGGCTAAGCAGTGATGACAATATCACGATATTAGGCTATTTCTTCTATACGCTGGATACTTAGACTTGGATAATTAGCAGGTGATTGGCAGAGCAGGAGTAGGCCTACTCGAGTCCGAACTCGGACTCAAGTCCGAACTCAAGTCTACATTAATTGTACGTATTAGTGACTCGGGCCCATCGGACTTGGACTCGCCTCAGACGGAGGAGCCGGACTCGTGACTCGGACTAACCTAACTGGACTCGTGACTCGGGCTTTTTCAGCATAAGTCCAGAAATTAGTCCCATAATTTTCACATTTTTTCCCCAAATCAGAGGAAGTAGAATAATAGGAATTCTCTTTACCGCGCAATTCCAAGGGGATCCAACCTAAAGCAATTCCCTGGGAAATATCAGTATTAATTCCATAAATTGGTTCACTCTCATGAGCGTAGGTTGGACAAACCACGTTGACAGCTTTACATATTCCTGTTTCAATTTCAGCGATGCTACAAGGTCAAGTATCCGTGAATGTAATGTTTTTATGCTCACAAGAGCGAAACTGTACTTTTGGTGCACCAAGTGTGTTTATTGTGATCATTGTTAAACCCTACTGATACCGTATATGTGTGTCAAGGAATGACAGTGTGTTATGGTGACCCTAATCTGCAACAATCGCGATTGTAATCCTGCTCCTAGGACTGACTTGTATAATGATTCAGGTAAATGAGCGACTGAATGTGGTTGTTCATCTAGTTAAAACTTCCATGATACAAATTTCGATCGAACTTTCATCATTCACAGATCTGCAATACAAGTTTATACGCCATAATGGAATTGTATATATCTGCGAATGATGCAGTCTGCCTTCTATCTACTCAAGTACATATACAACATTGACTTGATATGTTGACAGCACCTCAATTTAGTCTATCAAAAAACGGCCTATATCAGTATATGGAGTACAGGTTCCCCGAGAGAAGTATATTAGATAGTAGATATCACCCCGACCACGGGAATCGGCACGCACTCCGACAACCTGGGGCCCGAGGGAATGGCAGCAGCTAATACAGTGCCAATTGTACTCAGGTTCCTCACAGGTTCCATTCTTTACCTGGATGGAGTAAGGCAGTTGAGAATACCGTGCCTTGCCCAATGACACGCCGTGCATGGCCACTCATCGATACCCTCCCTGCTAGGCTACACGTTCCCCAAAGTGTGAAGGTCACACATGGACTCATGGACTCATGCATTGGGACTCGGACTTGAACTCGGACTCTGGCAAGCACTGGTACAGCACTGGTAGTTTTACCACGTAGCTTGTTTGATATTCCACATATAGTCAGCATTGCTACGCTAGTAGTTACGCTTGAGCTCTCTGCTGTTAGACGCATGGAAACAAATGCCTTTGCTTGTAGGCCTACCCACAGTTCGACAATCTATCGTGAGGGGAATTCATGATTGGGGCGTACCCGCGTGTTCTATTCACATTAGAATGGACTCATGAGCGGTATGAAACGTCTCTGCAGGAAAATTAAGCTGACTCTTATAGTCTTGCTGGTCCTGGGTTTAGGTTGACTTCCTCTCCCGGCTTTAACTTTCAGGCTTATTAGAAGGACGATATTTCAGTAGGCCTATCCAATGCGTATCGTCTCTGCTTTATTGTCCCATCCTCGTGTTCAGCATAATTGCAGCCCCAAATTAGAGAAGCAATATCACATGTATGGACTTATCACTTTCAAGTGACTATACCTTAACCAGTAACATTTTAAATAAAAATCCAATCTTCCTCAGTACCACCCGAGGTATTTCTGACGATCAATGACGGTACACCCGATGACGTCACCTGGATCGAGGAAGGCTACCAAGTTATCATCGAATGTTTCGCAGTCGGTGCCAAACCACCCGTGAACATATCATGGGTCATCAACGGACGGCGGACACTAGCGCCCTCGTTTAATGTTACTCAGCATCAGCAAGGTTCATCGACCTCTAATTCGACCTCAATTCTGGAATATCAACCACAAAATGAGAGTGAAAACATTTCATGCGATGCTTTCTACAGAGACGAAGGCGGGAACCGGGATAAGGTATTCAGTGAAAACGTGATAATCGCCACTTATGGTAAGAAAAAACTACATATCGATTCTTTGCAATAATGTATACATTTACCACCACTCTCTCGTCTTTATCAAAATATCTGTCTGGGTGATCGGAAATACTGACTTCTTGTCGAAATCTGTTTTGATGTGTTACGCGTGTATCTTTTACTAAATGTATGTCTCCAGTGCGACTTTTGAGGGAGGTCACCTTAGGATAACTCGAATCGATCGATATCGATCGATAGCTCATTTTGGTGAGAGGAGAAACAGTTGCCCGCAATATTCATGAGATGCCCACATGATTCAATTTGCACGGGAGGTCATTTTAGGCATGAGGAAAGTTGCTTGTGATATTCTCGTTGAGCTCTTGCATGATCCCTATCATATGAACGGCGATTTCGATCATTCTGCAAATCATGAGAGGTGCTGACAAGTTGACATTAATTGATGTATTTCCTTATTTTGGTGAAACCTACTTCATTTGGGTATCATCTTGAGACAGTACTCATTAATACCTACTCGTAATATATTATATACGTATATCACTTCGCTGCGCATTCCGTCTCAATAAAAGGAATGATCATTCATCTTTTGGTTCTTGGTTATACAGTTTTACCAAAAGTCTCACTCACTGTCAACGGCTCGTCTCTGGAGCATCACGTGGTTAAACAAAATGTATCGGTAATGGTCATCTGTCGGGCCATCGGAGCCCGACCCAGAGCCATCCTCAGCTGCAGCTTCAACGGACCATTTGAGGAGATCATCAGTGATGAAAGACAAACTGATGAAACACGCCAAGAAAACAGAACAACCTTCGATTCGAGTCTGGAGATTGATCTTCTTCCTGGCCCTGATTATGTCATAGTCACGTGTTCAGTTATTCAAGCAGAGATAAATATTACTCAAGTCGTAAATGGGACCATTTTCTCTGCAACGGAAATCACGTCATTGGAACCTATCCCAACACCAGGTATTCTCTCTTATTTTGAAGGAAGATGAAATATATTTGCATGGCAGTTCAAATAGGTAATGATTGTGAACTGATTACAGTTTTGATTTCACTACGGATGATGACAATAATAATATTAGTGATAGTGATAGTAATAAAAATTATATTGATGATAAATATCACATTAATGGAATGAGTAAAATATAAATAATGGGGAATGAAGAAAAATGTATAGAAACAGGAACCAATAAATAATAATAAGATATTAATATCGTCTTTGGATTGGTTTCCCTATATTGATCTAGTCTGAGTTTTTGTGTGGTAATTTTCTCCTCGTTTTTTCATTCATCATCTCATCGGGGGTATAATCTTGATATTGTAGTCTAGACTTGTCGAGACTTCGATTCTCGAAAACAAATTAATATTCCTCAATATGTGAATCAAGACAATATAATGCCACCATGGCATTAGTATCACAGAGCGACGTTTACCGATTCCATAATTCTCCAAATAATCGTTAGCTGGAGGAAAAGTTAATGATCTCGAAAATTGATTCCGATATTTAGATGGCGAGGAATTTATATTATCGAAATGGTTCCGTGAATGAAGAAGAATAAAAAACATCGACCATTATTATTTCATCAATGAATGATTACTCATATCGATTTTCCAGTTGATGACGTTACCTCCTCTACTGTTCAGAGCATGAACCTACATTACGTATATCCTCCCTGGCTGATTCTTGGGATAGCTGTAGTATGTGCGTGCATCCTCGTCCTCTGGGTGGTCCTAATAGCCAAGAAAATAAGATGTGAGTAAATACATGTACAGACTGTATGGTAATAACACAGTACAAGAAGGTATGATGAAACACAGTACAAGAAGGTATGATGTAAGTAAATACATGCACAGACCGTATAGTAATAACAGTAAGAGTAAGATATAATAGAGACGAACGGGCTGTAATTAATGGATGTTCCTCTACTTGGCAAAGGGTCACAAGTGGTGTTCCACAGGGATCGGTTATGGGGCTATTACTCTTCCTGGCATATATCAACGATCTTGAAGATACTGTGCATTCCAAAGTTACAAAAAATGCGGATGATACGTTGTATCGGGAGGTTGTCTCGACTGATGATGTGGCATCTGTTCGAAGGGACCTAGATTAAATTTCCAAATGGTCTTCCGACAGGCGAAGGTTTTTCAATGCTGATAAGTGCAAAGTTATGAATGTTGGTTATCACAATGGCAACGCTTCTTTCAAGTTAAATGGACAGAATATTCAGCAAGTTACTTCTGAAATAGATCTCGGCGATCATTTGGAGTCGTCTTTTAAACCTCCCAAGCAGTGTGCTGAGGCTGCGAGGAAAGGTAATTGGATTCTTGGCGTGATGAAACGTCACTTCATGCAGTTTTCTTGACAAGAACATTGTGGTCAGGTTGTTTAAGCAACTAGTGAGACCTCACTTAGAGTACTCAGTCCAAGTGTGGAGTCCATACTTCTCAAGAGATAAACAGTTTTTTAAAACGTTCAGAGGAGGGCTACTGGACTAGTTAGTTGGCTGCTGGATTTACCTCACGAGGACAGATTGGAGAGGCTAGGTCTAACTTCGATGGATCTGAAGCGTATTCAGAGCGATTTGATTCAGGTTTTCAAAATTGTCCATAGACTGGATGGTCGTTCCTTAGATTACTTCTTTGAGTTTTCCAATGCAACTATATACCAAAAAGGGACTCAAGCTTCGTGGTAAACGATGCAGGTTGGATATTCGTAAGCACGTCTTCTCGCAGAGAGTTATCAATGAGTGGAATAGCCTTCCGGAAGATGTTATTTCATCTACGAGTGTGAATATATTCAAGAATAGCCTTGATTTGTTTCTCAAGAACTGCGGACGAGTTCTGTAGGCATTGGTCCATTTCATTTCGGGTTGTGGTGGCTTCGGGGTCGTTTATGAGGACTTTCGCCCTTCCTGACCCTTCAATAATAAACTAAACTAAACTAAACTTACATTGTCTAGTGCATCACAAGGTACACACGATCACTACAAGGAGGTCAGCAAATAAGTCGCAACTGATACAATTTCGAAGATTCTTCCTGATATTCAATTTCGTGTATGATGTTTGAGAGAACCATTCGTCGTATAGGCCTGTCGCATTCCGTCAAAATGCTGACTACACGAGCCTATGTTTTCCACAGGGCTTCTTTCGAATGGAATAAGACCATTTCTTGCCTCAGTGTTCTCGGAGTAACGTGACTATTTTGAAGTTGACGACTGAATGCTTGTAGTTGTATACCATTTATATTGCAGCATTGCTGAGAAAGACAAAATCAACTTGGAAAATATTTCCATTTGTTCAGTGGATACCTTCTGTGCGCAAAGCATAACTTTTGTTTAGTAATAATATTCCTAATGACAGGGTTAGATTCACCTGTTCTGTGTTTTCGGAGGATGAATCCGGAAGATTCGGATACTTAATTAGAGGATACGGGAAAGTTCATTCTACAACAACAACACTTTTTAGAACCACTGTAGACAGATTGATCACTTTATGGTCAACTGTTCTATGTCTGAACAAAAACAACTTATTTGCATCATAACGGCAAGCTGCGCCCGGGAAAATACGACGAGCGTACTATAGCCTACAGGAAATGTGTTCTCGCATATCAGTTAACAAAACGTGCGCGGTTACTAACAAATGTTCTTCGGTACTGAAAGTAGACCACATCCACCAAGTTCCGTAAGAATCGCACTAATTATGCTAATTAGAGTACTTGATCAGATAGACAATTTGTTCACTGTGTCTCTTCTTGAGTTCAGGCGAGACAAAAAAGCTTGCATCGACTTATAGGCCTTTTCCCATCCCGCGTGAATCCATAAAAATGAAATGCGTAATAATTGATCTAACCTCATTTTCACCGTCATATTGACTGGAAGACAGTTTTCCCCTAATGGTCTAGTCGGGAAAAGGGGTCATCGTGTACCCCCGGCAATATACTTCTATTTGGCACTAGGGTCAAAATGATGCGTAGAAATCGATTAGCTATGTTAAAATTTCAACAGAATGTCCCACGTGACATTTTATGCAAATTAGTGCCGCCATTAACAGAAAGATCGCATGACTGTGTATTTATGCTCGTGGGCGTGCCCTATCACAACTGCGCAGGCGGAGCGCTGATGGATCTTAGACCCACTCATTGTTGCACCAGATTGCACACGTAAACACCTGACTGCAAATTCTGGGAATCAATCGTACTGCAGTTGGGAGGTCGCCACAAATCACTTGTATAGTTCTTCGCTCGTGGGCGTCGACAATCACATCGCGCATTCGGAGCGGCGATCGCCCCGAGGGCGACTCAGCATTAGACCATAGTGTATAGGCGCAAACAACTGATTGGTAATTTCGGGAACTTACAGCGGTTTCGAAGAGACTGAGGGAGGGTTGTTGACAGTTCCTTGAGTGTCGACCTCCAGGCAGCCAGGATTTCGTTCCTACTTATCAGTGATTGATAGGCATTTCTCGCATGCACCATATTTTTCTCACCACCATCGGTAATTTTGTTGGCATCCATATTCGTAACCTGTAACTAAGATGTCAAACTTGTAAGTCAAAGTTGATCCATCTTTACTGCTCTTCTGCGTTGTAATTCTACCAATAATATCAAACCCGTTGCCAGAGCAGCCTTTGTTCTGAGCTGTTTTATTCTCATTGGCTACTTCGAAACTGCTGTAAGTTCCTGAAATGACCAATCAGTTGTTTGCGTCCACACTGTGGACAAGTTTGGCTGCTGTTCCGTGTGGTTTTACTTCGGTAGAAACACTTCGTTCATACAGAGCAATGGGGCTGCATATCGATTGTTTGGAGATCTTCTGAAACTCCCCTGGAGAAACTATCAATCCTTTCACTACAAAACTTGACTTTACTAATACTGGTCGATACGGTGCCCGAGGTATCAGAAAATCGCTGTTGGCACTCGGCAATGTAATTTTTGCACAGGGGAGCGATTGCACTGGCTACAGCAGCAAATTACATGAAATGCTAGATTCGCTATGCTAGGTTCACTTGACTTGGCTCATAGAGGGGCTTTCACACCGCAAGCGATTCGAACCGAGCGACGGCGAATTGAGCGACGGCGAACTGAGCGACTTGTAAATACGTAATTGGAAACCCATATAAATCGCTCGAAGGTTTCACACCAACAGC
>JAUOBX010442984.1:0-10420 GCA_032360705.1 Eupentacta quinquesemita
GGAACACTCCCGCGGCGACGATATTACAACATATACCGACGGACATCATTATTATCGGCGTGACAACTGTAACACTAGGCCGTAACGCTATTAGCATTGTTAGGTTCTGTGGCGGCATTGATAAATCCTTGATGTCGTCCATATCCGGCACGGGAGGACACAGATCTGTTTCCAGTGTCCTCGGCGGCACCGGTGTGAGGACCGGACTCGGCATCTTGTGATACTGCAAGGTTGTAAGCACGAAATTCGTGGGATTCCTCTGCGAATGGCCGCTACATAATTATTGTAATGGGGGTATGTAAAATTAACATACCGAATGGTAAGATATGACGATCATCTCCGCATACTGACATGTTTAATTGTAAAATGAGCACTGCTTCCCGAGGCTGTGCTACTGGTAGGAACAACATCTACCAAAAAAAACATCTGTCTATTTCCGCTGCAATTCTTCTCCTGATAAGGTTTCCACGTTGTATTCCTACACGGAAAACCATGTTGAGAAAATACCCAAACGTATTTCGAGTCTACAATTACGAAGATTGTCATCTTTGCGTCAGATTCCAGAGACAAGAACGAGGTCTGGTTGCATGACACATGACTGCCGGCAAAACGTTCAATAACGAGTTCAGATCATGCGCATCCCGTGGATGATGCAGTCATATGGTCTCATAGTCGCCAGGTCTGTAACTTTCTGAAAGACAAAATTCGAATGAAATAAATCAAACCTATCCTGCATCATATGTATGCCTACGAACGTATGTTGCTTATGGTATATTATGTAATATAATGTTATATTGTGATGTTCGTTTGTTAACTCAAATGAATATTCCTACTTTGCTCCGTTGTTTATGAAACATTGTACACAAAACTGGTATACTTCCAGTTAGCTTTGCTGCTCATCCGACTTTCCGCTTCTACGTTCTACGTTTAATAATTTAAAAAGGATTGACAAAGGCTTCCTAATGGTCATAATTCTATCGGAAATATATGAAACAAATTTTCGTTCGTGTTTACCTTTTGTAATTCACAGTATTAAGGGTGTAGGCACCAATACTCTCACATGAAGGTACCGCCACAATGGTAACAAGTGGTTCCGCGTACCTTTTGAAAGTTCCGCAGCCGACAACACGTGTACTGTTACGTGTAGGTCTGATACTCCGCCCATCATTTTTTATCCAGGCATGACTAACTTACTTCCTCTTCGCTAATCAGCTGGTATAAATCACAAGGAACTGACATTGGCCTACGTACTTTTGTCTTGACGTTGATTTGGCAGCATACCACATAACTGATATACAATACGTTCTGCTGTTCATGTAGCCTAATTGACACGAAATTAACATATCTCTGTTAATATGTGTAATATCCCGTTCATATGTAGCGCGTCACCACTGCATAACGGCGGATTCAAAGACTTTATAATTCAATTGAGGAAAGAAGTAGTTTCAACAGGAATTGGAAATCATCAAGAATATTTACTCGGTTATGATTGTATACATGTTATATATATATATATATATAAAGAGTCTAGAGTCAATTACCACAACATAATTATCACACGACTAAACAGACTAAGATTTGTTCGTGCTTCATTTATGACAATGGTCGACTCGTACGAATCAAATAACGATAGCCTTATTCGAATCGCTTGACTATGTCACGTTACAAACAACGATATACAGTAAATTTATTCACAGAGTCTGAGACTGAAAAATTGCATTTGAAGTTATTCCCCATGAGTCGTGATGAAGTCGAACATGAAACGGTCCTGACATAAACATAAATTGTGACGGGAGCTTTTCTGTTTTCAGTTCCATCAGTTGACATATCTCGGTGCTCGATTGATGTCTGTATTTCTAAATGTCTATATTTGTGTCTTAGTCTAGATTCACAGCCATAGTTCACTATGCGTGCGAGTACCTGAATTTCCGTTTCGGATCGATAAAGTTTTACTTACTCACTTACTTACTAGGTTCCATAGTTTACAACTTTGTATAGGGAGCGAGTATATACGGGTATTTATATTTCCCTCATTTGTCTGAAGAAACATTATTTTTTTCAACAGAAATGTGTAAGAGGGGAACGTTTACAAATTAGAGTGCATTTATTAGGTTTTCATTATGTAAACTTTGCACCGACCCCTTGTATTCCATAGCAAAATTACTTTTCTATAATTACTTCGAATTGCTGATAGGTTAACAATATCAAAGTATAGGTGACATTGTGAATTAGTATTGTTGATTTCATAAGATAAACAATTTATTCGCTGTGATGTATCATTCCCAGCGCGTGAATCGCTAACCCGAATGACCTGAACTGAATGTTAATATGTATAATTAATGTAAGTCAGTTTGATTGTTATATCGATATCCGTTTCAACCGATCGACGCAACATTTACGAATATAGCGGCATCATATGTTAAATTTACAAGTTCAACAATCCCGTTAAACAATCCTCCAACCTGCCACCCTTAAACCCATCCCACTCAATATCCCTCACCAGGCGATCAACTACACACTCGTTCCAATTAGGGAGATTATGTAAATACTGCCTCAATCTCCATGATATGTCAACTCACGGGGTAAACATTCCTAACCCCTAACTTGTCCCCTTCAAGTCCCATCCAATCCTGCTATCCTGCGTCATACGATAAACTTACACATGAAATAATTGAGAGACAACTGCTGGATAAAGTGGGAAGGTGATCAATACTTTAGCGAAAGATGGACTGAGCGAATCAACCCAAACCTAATAAGGTATCATCAGATTAATTACTCAATAACAAATGACCCTGTCAAGCAATCGTGATGCTTATTAATACAATTCTTTAGGAGAGAAATCCTATCCTGACGTGAATCTCGAGCGCGAACACTGGACTTGTACCTATAAATTCATATTTAAATTCTCTACAATATTCAACTAATGTTGAATTTGACACGCCAGTCATCCATTGACATCTGAAGAATGTCGCCAGCAATGTATTATTCATCACGCTAGCTATCGTCACGAAGGTTGTTTTCTTGAACTATGTTTGCTCAACGCAAAATCATCGCCGGTCACGTAGGCCAAACTATATGACGTCATCGGCTCAGTCCATGTGGCATTGGAGTACTCACTTCATGGAATGTTCGGCATCTCATATTCCATTCCAATTGGGGAATTGAGCTCTGCATCTGAAATCATTTCGATTCTAGATCACCATACCAATATCGTAAAGCTGTTGTTCACGCGCTCCGATATTTTGGAGGAGCGCTATATAAGTACCCATATGTATGTGTGTAATACTAGTCCGTCTGGAAAAAATACTTAGCCTAGAACCATTTCATGTAATAGCTTCAACAAAAATCCAATTACAAAATAATTACATCGAGGGTCCTCCATGTGTATATTGTAACACTGTACGATAGTATGTGTTCGTAAATATTTGTATGGACATTTTTTGGTGAACTTTGGTGAACTGAAAGTCAAGGGTTACTTGCTGGATGCTGAATGTTATCGATGTAAATATATCAATTTAGGTTATGAATTGGCACCAGCTGAAATGTAAAATAAATATGTAAATAATACATACAGTCCATCGATATTGTGTATAGGTGATATGCATGTTTATATAGCGCTTTCTAACGTCGTAGACAATCTCAAAGCGCTTCACATCAGTTATTACCCCGATCATGAGAACCAGGCACACTCTTCGACAAATTGTGTATGATAAAAAAAAAAAGATTTGTTAACAAATCCTTCGCCAATTCAATTGTTTTTCGTTTCATATATAAGATATATAAGATATAAATCTCTATTGACCATAAAAGGACTGGAGTTCACTCCATCTCAATATAACATACATAAAACAAGTTTACGACCACATACAACAAATGGGCTATAAAACATGTCTACAAACGATAAAACTATAAGACAGGTAATAATAATAAAATACTGCACTGATTGAGAACCTATTTCCTACAATACTCAAAGGCAAAACTAAGTACTGCCCTTGGCGAGAAAGACCGCCTATACCTCTCTGTACGGCATCTGATTACGATGGGTCTGCCCGTTCTACTACTATATTCCACTCTGTGACTTAGTGGGTGTATGTAAGAAAAAATCGATTGCACTTTCCTCTTTCTTGTCCATGCAAGTAACTCCTCTACAGATCTACAGATGCATCATCCTTCATCATCGTGTGTGCTGGAATAACTTGATGCACACATTATAAGTATAAATCAATCCTGGTACGAATGTCAATATTCCAGAAGCGATCACCACCTATATATGCACACCCACACACAATTGCAAAATATTGAACTGATATAGTTGCATCCGTAGAAACCTATTAAATCCCTCCGACGACTCATTAATTCATAGTGCAAGGCTTTTAGGCTCTCATATGTACGCCTACTCACCAAATACAGCCTCATAGATAATACACTCCGTCACCGATCACACGTGCCTACTAGAAAACACAAATGCAAACAAATAACCACAGGTAATCCTCATGTTGCAATTACAACATTCTCCATCATATGCAATTTTGAAGGGGGTCATTTGCATGCCAGGATAAATGACAAACGATGCATTCCTAGCAACACTCAGGCCCCAAATACGAGGCCGGTTATCTTGCCGCTCCTGGGCAACATAGGTCATCGTCCACAGATCGTTGATGATAGCGGAGTGCTTCCCTGTTTAAAGGGCATACAGACTGACAGAAAGCTCCCTTGACCTGAGGGAGGATGAACATCGAATAAATGCCTAATATAGTGTAACACAGGCATTATCAATGTTGTTGTCGAAATAGGTTTAGGCGAGCATGGATGAACAAACATGCACGGTTCATCGGGAATCGAGTAAGGTAATTTTGATCGTATGATAGTTGGCCTTATAGGAACTGACGGAAGAAAGGGAACAGGAATGTATATTGTGAGGATGGACATGAGGTCTATGTATGAACAAATATACGGAGGGTGAGACGAACAAGACGGAGAAATGAGGATGTTGAGAATGCTAACCTGAATTACAACCACAAATGATATGACTCTACCTGTATTGGTTTCCGAGTTACCAGACATTCAGTACAAAATTCATTCAAACTTATTCGTTTAACAGCAACTTTACTAATTTTGGACCGTTTTGTTAGAAAGCTTCATTTCCCAGGGTATTCCTCATATTTTCTCCACATTCACTTAGAACCTGTTCTCCCTTACCCTTCCCCAACTGTTCGATAAGCCTATCCTGGCGCCGGGGAAAATCCATTTATTTCCCCGTAGAACGTAATTAATATGCTGCTAATATACACAACCGCATTTCATCAATTAATTCCCACGCAGTGTAGTATTATCAATGCCTTCTAGTCACCACATAATACAATCAATTCGTTGAGCAGTCCATTCAAGCATCTGGGCCAAATTGTATGACGCAATCAAGTCAGGTTTAACCTCGACCTTCAGTGAAATCAGAAACCCCGACAAGGAAAGATTGGTCAGTAACCCCAGTCACCCTGTTCTGACTCCAGAAGAAATGCTCAGGAATGAGAATGGGAATTGGCATTCACCAACGGGAGATGTGTCACCCAATACACATGGTAATATGATATGGGCAATTTCAGTGTTGCCCCTGGTTTCCTGAACAACCACTGGTATATACATATATATTGACTCACACACTCAACAGACCCTCTCATCCGCCGTGCTGAGCCCAACAAACCCTCTCACTCGACATACTTATTCTACATTCGAAGCTAACAAGCTGACCGATCATGGCATACATTACCATACCATGACCAGTGAATCTTAGAGCTAGAGCAGGTTGAAGTTCGCGATCAGATTCCGGACACCCTGACACAGGGTGAATCTATTTCTCCCCATGGGTACATATACATCTGAATATTATTAAGTCCCCAAATTCACATCGTTCGCACTTTTGAATGTGTCCTCCCAAATGGGAGCAGGAAAGAATCAAAAGCAAAAATGGATGAACCCGAAGTGGCCCGAAGTGGAGAGCATATCTATATTCCTGAACACTTGTACATCAAGCCTAATGGTGGTCTGCAACCTACCACAAGACCTAAGACATGTGCTGATCTTAATATTAATATAATATCTTGCACTCTATATAGCGCTCTATTGAGTCACTGACTTTTTTATCCTGGTGGCTGTCTGTCTGTTGATGCATGGGATAGATAAGATATTGTTTGATACCACGTTTCATGTGCAATCTATTTTTTTAACAATTTGAACGCTATTGGCGTAGGAATGAATTTACATCAAGTCAGGAAACCATTCATACGGATGCGGCAAACCGAACTCTCTAAGTATGTCTGGGGACTTAAAGCTGAAAATATCGACTACACAATCCAGTGGGACATAATTAAAAAATCGAACACACACCGACGCCGAACAGGAACCTGCAACCTATGCATGGAAGAAAAATTGGCAATTATCGGCTTACAAGAGCCCAAATTGAATCACCGTACCACAGTTATACATGCCATCATACGCCTGACGATCGCCGTTACCCGACGTGCGTGAAACTCGGGAGTAGCAGTTATGGACATGTAACTTTTAAGTGTAACAATATGTATATATATATATATATATTACCAATGGTATAAAGTTACCTATGCGGCGAAAGAGCTCAATACCGGAGTTGAGCATATAATACGTGGAACATGATGTGGTTGGGTCACTACCCGCAGGTTTCGTGCGTCGTAGCACTCTCCAGGTGACTGAATGGCTTCCACCTCCGGGACTCGGACAAAATGTATTAACTTCCTTCTTGTCCTCAGGGAAATCAGATGAAGATAATTCTCTTGAAAGTGTAAATGACTCAAGTGACCGTTAGTTACCGGTATAGATTAAACGCTCTAATTATCTCCGAATTAATCGAGAAAGAGGGAAAACTTCATAGATGCATATTGTGCAATATATAGTGCAATATATATATCTATATATATATATGAAGCATATATAAGTAGCATGTTCCGAGATAATTTTATCGTCCATGCCTATAGAAGCAAGACAAACTGACATTAACAAGTGAATAAAGGGATGACTTGTTTTACGTTTTTAGGTCACCAACTATAGTATTTGTTCGCACTTGTTTATGTAAACACCGTCGTTTCATATTTGTATACTCTGATACTATGGCATAATTTTGTTCACTATGTTGAAACGAAGTGGATTCGAATCAAGTCAGAGGAGAGACAAAATAACGATGATGAATACGTTCAGGATACCTTTGCAGATCGAATTTATTCCCTCAGCAGTATATATGGGCTCATATAGACACCTGCTATAAACTATAACAATAGTTAAACTTCCACTCGACAGTTAAGATATGGGTTCAATGTTTCCTGTTCATTGGTCACTTGGGCACGTGCGTAGGCTACGGCCCTGGTTGACGAGTCAGCTAACTCGTACATGAGACAGCTGCTGATAAAATATCTATCAATGGCTTGCAATACCCGCAGTAACTTGTATGTATGTGTGGAACGAGTCTTCTTTACTCTCTCCACCTGCTCCGACTATACACTGAAACAAATTCTTATTCTTTAACACAACTCCTAACTCTTGAACTATTGCCCGGAACCTAGCGATGCATGGAGAACCATCACACCAGTACATGTGAGCAGCAAATTAGAGAATACTTTGTATCGAGTGCGCATCAAATCGTGAATAAGGATGTAATCAATCTTCCGTCAGGCGAATTGGTCAATAATTAACGACGACATATTCTTTTTAGTGGAGAGTGCGTAAAGAAACGATTTAGAAAAGAGTTGAAAAGGGCATTCATCGTGATACTGCTTCAATAAAAGCAAAAATAATGGAATAGATAAAGCAAGGATCGTTGACAGTCTTGTTGTATGGACCTGATGGATAACAGAAGTTCTCAGTGGTTCTTCTAGACGAGGTTGATCCGTTCATGGAAACACGAGTAAACTTACAGAGGATTGGGCTGCTCATGGTTATATGTAAACGTGCAGATGAACACAGGCGAGAGAGAAAAGGAGGAAAAATAAGAAAATAACCTACCCAATGTTTGATCTTTGATTTTTGTCTGACTTTTCTATGGATACACATGACCCCAAGTATATCAACGAAATAATAGCACATGGGTCAATCCCTATTTCATTTTCTCGTCCTCCTTCCTCCTTTGTTTCATTACGAGACTGCGACAAAACTTGTTACGTCTAGTATACATAATTGTATTATTGTTGTATGTATTGTACATGTATTATAGGTGTCCGTTTAATTTCATTCCTTAAGACACCTGTCGTGAAATTGTCTGAAAAACTAATATTCCTCGATTATACCGAGTAGCTGATTTACACGTCTTTGACGAAACCTTGAAGGTTGGTGTTAGTTATCCAGATTTACAGTAGGCATTCGATACTGTACCACACAGAAGATTGATAACTGAAGTCAAGGCACATGGAAGTGATGGATTGGTACTGCAATGGATAAAGGAACAGCTGGTAAATAGATAACGGCGTCTCGTTTTAAATGGGACAACTATATATATATATATATATATATAGGATATAGGGAGAGGAAAGGGAAACAGATGGCAAAGCATTCCAAAAGGATACAAGTTTCTCTGGAATGTTGGTATAATAGGTCGCTCATCAACACAGCATTTTACTTTCAATCGTTATTTCGAGCAAAATGGGAAGGGTGGGATTGGGTGACGAATAAATACGGCTGCTAGTCTCTTTGGTGCTTCGAACATGCTGGAAGCTATCAGTGAAGTGGGTGTTGATTCGATAACTGTGTATCCATCCAATGTATTACTGAACGATTATCGGGGCTTTAATGAGCATTAAGACGGTCAAATTTCAGTAGTGCTATCAAATACGTATTCATTGGATACTTGTTGTTTACGTGTTACATTAGGCCGGAGAGTAACAGAGTGCTCACAGTGTCGGAAACTTCGCATACAACTGGATGTGTACTTGTTGTTTGTTGGTTGCTGTGATCCTCCCTTAACCCTTTACCGCCCAGGTGGGATTGGGCAGGCGCGGCTTACGCATGACAAAGGCTCTCACTCGAAGGCGCTCCTATAGCTGAAAATTGAATAGGGGATGTCATGTCTCGGTGCCCCCGTAACCACTCGACGCAATTCTCGGGCAACTACTTCAGTTTCGAGTGGCGCGTGACACTGAAAAGATATCGCCTATATATTAAAGACTGAACAAGACATGGAGGAACAGATTGCCCCATTGTGTTTGCCGCCCCAAACTACCACTAGCACAATAAAAATAACACACAGGTACTCCCCTTATAGCCACTAAAAATGCTAGATTCTTCAGTTACCACCGCCTGTATCTCAGAAATTGAAAGAGATATGGAGAAACAGATTCCACCATTATGTTCGCCGCCCCGAACTACCCCTAGTAAAATAAAAATAACAGATCCAGGTACTCCATATCTTGGTTAGTTGATGAATCGATTAATTCTGATAATGGTAAGTAGATATTCGATGTTTCCTCTATGCATAAGATCTCATGCCTCAGCTTGAGTGATAATATTTCACTCACTTGTTAAATATTTCACAGGGTAGATATCAGGAGCACCTGCCTATCACCACAGGAGTAAATATATGTCTGACAAAGCTTATTCCAGGCTGCTGGAAAAATCATGCCGCCATCATAAGACCTTTCCATAGGTTATAAATTTACCACAACGTCACACAATTTAGGGTGGCAATAATGAAACCAACGTCCCTAATATGTGTAACTTCCACAATTGCACGATTCGGCTATGAACATAACAAGCCATTTTCCTAAAACAAATCACGCCTATTTCAGTGCGAAAACTCAGAAGTACACTTTAATTACGAAATAAACCTTGCTGCCGCCTCACACAATTGCTAGCATTCAATGAAGCAATTCCAGTGCGATTTTATACCCGTACAGATCATACAATTATATTGTATTTTTCCAATCGAACATATATGGGAGTAAGAAGAAGTTACAGATGGTTGAGCTCCGGATTAGGTAAAGTTAATCATTCACGCCTATGACTGTCTTCACGATATGGCTACTACCCATTCATCTCAGCTCATTTCAACTTCCACTAATTCCCGCTATGCTTCGCAATCGGGTTCCTATAACTACATTAGAAACGTACGAAGATCTGGCGTTTCTTCTCATTTGACTCAGTCAAAGTCGATCCCAAGAACACACCGTTCGAGAATATTCGAAAATTCTGGGGAGTGCTATCAAATATTTCGTATCACTTGTCACCTAATGTGTAAATGTATTATTATTTCATCATCATTAATATTATTGATTTCGCGACAAATCAGGCATTGTAAATGAACAATTCAGGCAGCTCGAAATATGATTCCTATTCTGCATCTATTATACGATATGCGGCTGCTCTTGCACTATTACAATATCAGAGGTGATTCGCAAATTGCAGTCAA
>JAUOBX010443096.1:0-10419 GCA_032360705.1 Eupentacta quinquesemita
AGTGCCTTGTGTGGTGATGATATGTTTGTTGGTGTCAATGTCTGCTATGTTAGAGGCCAAGAAGGAGAACAGCTCCGTCTTGTTGTTGTCAAGGCGGAGAAACTCTTGCCAATTTCCACTGAGGAACTGCACTGGCTGGTTCGACTCGTCTCCTTCTCCCAAGTTCCTCTCTTGCTGCGAGTGTCCGCCTTCGAGCTGTCTGTCATGTACAGATCCCACACAATGACTAGTTTGTCGATATGTTGCGCGGCAGCTTGGATGTGACAAACGTCACGAATGAAGACAATCAATACATCAGTGGCATAACCTTGGAAAGTCCGCTTTGTAGTCCCTGGTCGCAGCATGTTGATGATGGCAGCACCATCCAAGTTGCATATGACTTCTACTCTGGGGTGGAGAGATCATATCTTCCACCGGAACAAGGTTTTCCAGGCAGGACATCAAGTCAGACTTGGTTCCAGTTCTCAGGCCACCCATCTAAGACAGAGATGGTGGCAATGCCTGGATTTCTTGCTGGAAGAACTCGTTCAAATCACCACGGCGTATTTGGGAGGCAATATGTACAGCCTGGAGAAGAGCGAACAGTCGTTCTTCTGCAGGGACGACATCTGTATAGCTGTTTCCTTAAATTGACTTCTCTCTGACTGGTGGGCGGCTGACTATATGGAGGTTGTTCCGCTTGATGGGATCTGTGATAGGCACTTACTGGTTCACAAGCCTCTCTTCAACATATGTCTCATACTTCTCGAGCCCACGTGTCTCCATCTGCCGCACCGTTTCTGCCACTGCTGTGTCCATAACATCTCTGCTTTCGATGAACGGGTTCCCCATCCCTTCCATTACTCGGCTCAGTGATCGCACATCTTGTGCAAATGCCATTTGTGCATGTTCGTACGTAGTGACGTACATCTGTGTATTGTCTCTTCTCAGTTGATTCCTCGGATTCCTGAACTAAACGAACCATCTTGGGAGCAGATACCGTCCAGCGACGAAGAGTGGCAGGGTTCTCTGTCAGGCCCACGGCCCCAACGTCTCCCTTTACAGAAGCATTATTCTGCTCATAGGCCTGGTCAGTAGCACAGCAGAGAATGCAAGTCTGGACTTCTTGACAACAAAGTTCCGCTTCATAAACTACGCATAGACATCAGGATTGAGCCCTTTCAGTGACACCATGTCTCGTTGGTGGATCGACGCCCATCTCGAGTAGTGTGTATGGTCGGGGGCGAATAATCAAGGAACGGTCTTGGACAGGGCGTTTGTGTGTAACACGATGTCGGCCTCACGTATCGCTCCCACGAAGCCCTACACAGCCAGCTCTAGTTGCAGGATGGGGTAATGGAATTGGAATTATGGACATGCCTCGGATCTTACATGTATATCACACCAGTCTTCAAATGGCACAACTTCACTTGCATCTTCCAAGGTATGGATGTACTCTCCGTCTGTAGGCATTCTGCTGAAGTAGATACAGACTACTGTCTATTACTTGGTGAGCCCGTCTTTTGCGTGTCACGTGGGATGCCCTTAGGAACGAATCTGCTGTTCCACTGGTAGCCATCTCGGCCTGAACAAGTGCTCCTGTCCAGTCTCTACCATTGTCCCTTGAGGGACGCCATATCGATGTGTAGGCCACCAAATCACTATGAATCGGTCCTCGCTGTAACCTTTAGGCCAGCTCCATTGAATGTGCTTGGCCAGAGTGTGGAGTGGCTGGTCACATGTGAGGACTGGGATCTGGCCAGGGTTCAGGACCATAACTGCCAACTTCACGATGTCCATCGAGTGGCGGATCATGGCTACATAATGTGCCTCATCATGGAACAGGGGTAGCAAGGACGAGAGAGCCACATTCATGTCTTCTGGTGGTCATGCTTCTTGCTGGCTTGCGTGGTATGCAGCCCAGGAGATCATCTCATCTTCCTTGAGGGTGTCAGAGTCCACCACATGTTTCAGGTGCTCCAGCCAGCTGTGAGGCAGAAAATAAAATAATATTTATTCTTGTGAATGTATGTATATGCGTGATTATTTTAATACGGCACCAGCCAATTTTGAAGTAGGCAATACATTTTTGAAGGTAAAGCTGTAATATTTATCAAGAAACCAATAGCCATTACTGAAATTTATATGTTTTAACATCTGCTTCTGTTTTCAGGTACTCCTCAATAGTGTAACGTGTAAGGGGGACACCAAAAATAATCAAATATGAATTATTAGGTTCCTACAGAAAGTGGAGAATTGATGAAGACTAAAACTGAAATGTAGTTGTTGTAGATCATGAGAATGATAATACACTTCCTGTTTCTTTTAAAACCAGGATGTCATACTTTTTGGTGTCCCGTTTACACGTGCAACCAACTTGTGCTTGATTTATCAATAAAGTGGGATAATATTTAATAAATAATGTGCAACCTACCGATATTTTTTCTTTCCGCAAGGCTTGAGGTATGAGCTGACAGTCTGCTCGGTTTGGACCTTCTTGCTTCGGCACCGGTGGGTCTTGCCTCGGAAGAGCAGCAGGTGGTACATTGGTGTAAGTCTGGGGGAGAGATGCTTGGCATATTCGTGCCACCAGTAGCATCACGATGAGTGTGGGCAACAGCTCGGGAAGTTCCACTGGAGTCATTGTATGGGTGTTGGAATTTCAGGGCACTGGTAGAGCTGGGGTTGTGGTCAATGTTATCAACGGCAGCAATCTTGAAGAGTCCACCTTTCAGGTCAGGAGGACAAACTGCTTTCTCCATATCGTAGTAGACAGATCGTGTCGCCAAGCTCAGTTGAGATAGCCAGTACCCGGTTATAGGGAATACTCAGTCCCAGACCATGCAAACGATCCACCAGTTCACGCTTGTGGGTCTTCGTGTGGACCATCACACCCCAAGTAGATGGGTAGAGGTGTTTCCCTTTCTTGGTTGTCATGCCAGGTCGCTCCACAAGGCCGAACTGACCGTAACAATTCCGGACTTAGTAACAATTTCGGACTCCCGTAGACAAGACGCGATGACTGATACCTGACAGCCAATCAACTCACCGCTCAATTCGTCCCTGCAGAAAACCACGCCGCCCGCGGCTGTATGATATGACAGCGGGGCTAACCCGTGGAACCATGAGCTACGTACACCGGCTGGCCAGCGTGCCCTACTACGGCGGGTGTTGTTTTAACGCTGAGTGGAGCATGAAGAGGCTGAGACAGGCTACGTACGGTACACGAGGGAGTGTGAGTGAGGCAAGAACATCCGGAATTCAGCAGATTGTTATTATAGCAGAATATTGCAGTATTGAGCTGGTCCGGTTTCAATTGACTCGTTGGCCTACAGTCGTCGCGGGGCTTCCGGTTCGGTGTTGTGCATCAACCTCTCATGTGCCTCATTGTACATGGGGCCTGTTGATACTCCCAAGTTTACAAAATGGCGGATGGCCGCCATCTTGGAATTGGGTACCCTGGGAAACCGAAAATGGTCCAATATGCATTCCATTGGATTAGTCGTGGAAATATTATGTGAAAAGAACACTTTTGTCATTTTTACTCATTTGGGGCGGGATATGTGTTTTTTTACGTTTTTGAACTGGCGGATGGCAGCCATCTTGGACTTAGGTACATGTATGTATATGCATATACATTCCATTGGATTAGTCATGCAAATATTGTGTGAAGAGGACACCTTTTGTGTTATTTTAACTCACTTGTAACCAGATATATGGATTTTGATGTTTTTCAGAATGGCCTCCGGCGGCCATTTTGAAAATGGCCGCTAATTTTTGTCACAGGTCGAATCTGAGAAGGCCCTACATCTAAAAATGATCACAGGGGTTTAGTCTACCTGCATGCAAAACTTCATGCTTGTTTCACCAAACCCACAATTCGTCCAATTTTTCCACCTATCTGCTGTACTAATTGTATTTCGAGGAACAATCTCTACATATTCACATTATTCAGCGAAACTATTTTGATTGCTGAGGCTTAACATCATAAAACAGATCACGTGTAGCTGAGAGTACTCGACTACTCGTACCTCGCCAGCGAAAGTTACTCCCAAGCCTGGGACATATTTGACACAAGTCAGATGGAAAAGTATGGAAAAATATTTTGATTACTAACGTTTAACACTGGTACACCTCTATTGTAAATACTCTTGAATACAATAATTTCCTGACATTGGTGGCCAAGCTTTCTTTTGCCTGCCCTACAGGTACGGAATAATAGTCCACATCATTCTAGGGATTCTTCATCTTTACAAATATTTCGTTGATTACCCCAAACTCATATGTTTGCAAGTTTTGTTTACTAGAAAGGTGTCTACTCTCTTTGTAAAACGCTCTGATGCCTGTGATCGAGCGCTATATAAGCACCGGTCGTTGTTATTATTATTATTTTCATTAATATCATTATTATTATGAGATGCTAATACACCTTATCCTAGTCTACTGTCGGAGTCATGTGCGGGTGTGCATGTGTGTGTGTGTATGCGTGTATGCGTGTGTGCGTGTGTGTGTGTGTGTGGGTGTGTGTGCAGGGTGTGTGGGCGTGCGGGTGTGTGTGTGTGCTAGGTACGGGGGTCACACTTGTTTCGCTCGCACTATGTTTCGCAGATGTTGGTTGCATCGTTTGTTAAATGAAGTGGGTGAAATTAATGGTATTGCTTTTTGAAGCGAACCATCTTCTGCGGCCTAGTTCGATAAATGGTCGCAGCGAATGGATGTGCTGAACATGACTTTGGGGATTATGATTCTTTTTTAGTAGTATTTCAGAGCAATCCAACTGAACCTCCAAACTGTCTTTCAGTCAATAAGACGATAGAAATGAGGTTGTATACGTCATTACGCAATGTTTGATGATGCCATAGAGGGAGAAAAAGACCAGCTCATTGCATCATCAATAGAAGATTAACACTGTGACACACAAATAGTGGACCTGATAAGAATTAGGAGAACAACCTGAATTTTACTCATGGAGGAAAACATTATTAGCTTGTGATAGAAGTATTGTGGTAGGGTATAGCGTAGGCTAATAGCTCGCCTCTGTAGTTCGTTACAAGAAGACGAAACTGGTTCTCACAAACAATAGCTCTAAAGGTTAAGGTCAAATGAGGGCAAGAGGCTAAGTGAGTTCAGTATACAAGCCACCATCATGATATCCCCTGAAATGCATTACTCACGTCAATGTTAGATTATTCTACATCGTACAGTGTTAATGGCTGCCTGGACTGCTCACAAAAGTTTACAGCAGATAACTTCTGATAGGAATATCGTGGTATAGTGGTGTAATTGACTTTGTGGTTTGTCCTGATAAGATTAATCTGGTCATCGCGAAAATCATCACTGAAGTGAGGGACACCAGGTCGAATGAGGTCAAATGAGGTAAAAGTAGGATATCAGATGCAGTTTACACATGCGAACAAAACTTCCAATCACACACCTCCACCCCCCAAATATTACCTTGGCCAATATATTTCTATATCCTCAAATGACCTCGGATGACCTTGACCTAACACCGACAATAATAGGAATAATCCTGAGTATATGTGCAATCCAGCTTAATAACATGTTTGCGTTCATTAGTTATCAGGCTGACAAGCTCTCCGTGTTTGTCCTCTCGTGACCTCGAATAGTCGAATGACCTTGAACCAACACAAAAACAATAGAGTTCTTCATCGCCCTCGGTTCTACCAATACACACAATTTGAAATGGATACATGTTGACGTTCGTTGATTGTGTGGAAACCCGCTTAAGTGTTACACACACACGTCCATGCGTGACTGCATGGATATCTCTTCGACTTTGGCAAGGGATCAAGAAAGATTGTACTTTTCCAGAACAAAAATGTTGGAAGTGGCTAAAAGGTCTTTCAGTGAATGGAGTGGAGCCGCTGACGCAATGACTATGAGGGAATAGTACAGACTGCCAGAACTGAACGTGAACGTGCACGCAATTATAATTACTGTCGGTGCCAAATTGCTTCTATTGTGCCGAACATATCATCCGAGACTGTTTTTCATTGGAACCCTAAGTCCATTATACTGAGTTATTTCAGGCATCTACCATGCGAGTTCCAGGGCCATCGCGACTTTGTGATTTCTTTCTATAGCAAATCTATTATCTATTATTATACATACTGTAATTCGTGAATATCGGCAGAATGTCTGTGCACGTACGTATGGTCTAGGCATAATACGTATGCACTTATGAAGCTCAAGGCTATATTCGAGATCGGCGACAACACTCCTCGGGTTAGTAATACAACGACGGAGTGTGCATAATCATATAGACTAACGAGGCTGTTCTGAGTTAGCAGTGAGTATTACCAATTCAGCGTCCTGAAGCTAACACAGGGTTTCGAAATTCCACAAACAGGAAATTCTTTCGGTATTTCTGATTGAATCAAATATCTACATTGAGAGGCTACAGGGAACTGAAGTATAAGCTAGGCCAGGCAACTGAGACACACAGCATGTAACTCAACATGTGAACGTGCCAATAAGGATTTCTGGGAACACCGTGCACTGAGATACAGGAAAGTTTCTTGGCTTATTCAGTTTGTTTGTCTGTGTCAGTGATCCTCCCTTCCGGGAACTCAACATCATTCCTATTGGAATATTCTCGCCAAGCCAATTTTGCCAATTTCGTGCGAACGTATATCATTCATTTTCATTCATATTTCATCAGAATTTCTTCGGCAAATGAAATACCGGTATCATACATCAGAATAGTGGTACAGAGGTATCAGTGACGCTTGGCAATACAATGGGTCCTGTTCAATCCGGGTTCGATTCCCACATTCACCATCGGGCGTTTTCTCCAGGGGTGGCTGTGGCACAGTGGACTTGGTAATTACGGGGGGTTGTTGTTGGTTAGTCGCAATAAGTCTCGTCGGTCAGCTTTTCGCAGTTACTGTGGTTGAACTTCGAAAAGACAGACAAAAAGGAAAAACATCTGCTCCTCCAGGATCTGAGAAAGTGGTTAGACCCTGGGGTTCACTGGTCATCCGTCGGATGGGGACGTACCAATGGCGGTCCCGGAAGCAGGTTAGAATTGGTACTTCACACCCCTGCCTCGATAGTATCCGAGCACTAGTCGAAAATGGGAGGTGAGAATCAAAACTCCCGTCGTCGATAGACAATAATATACTGACACTGGAATATAAAAAAAACTGGCATTCCTCCCCATAGCCCGCCGGGTACATAGCCGACCCAATTAGCTCTTGAACGGATATTAAAAAAGACAATATTCAAATTTGTTCCTCGATGGAATTGATGAACATTTTTCGAAGGCGTCTGATGAATGACATAATTGACATAATACAAATTTTCAAGGAAAGTAATGTTATCAAATAATTAGTTCTTCCCCTCCCTACTGACAGCCAGCAGCTATATATCCTTCCCCCTAATCCGGATCATACTTGTCATATTTGGAAATGTAATCGTAATAGGTCTCATATATATAACATAGTAGTAATGGTGTATTGTATTGTAAGTATCTTCTTTTTGAGAGGAACAATTAATCATCCCAAAGCACGGACCTCTCTTTGTACAGAAGAAAATAATTCAAGATTACAATCGAATGATCGGATTGAATGGTCGGGCAGAACGGAGAATGAGTAACCGATGGTAACAGATCTCTTGAAATAGGGGAGATTAGGCCGACAACGAAGACTATGCGTAATATGTGATCTCCTGGTGATTTTTTTCGACAGGGATCGCGTTCACGCCAAACATTCACCAGATCGTTCTGCGAGAGTTGCGCCCCTGTTCGTAAAGATTTAGATTTAAAAAAAATCCTCACCAATTATAGTCGCAGGACGCGAGTCGCAGGGATGATTTCAAATTATACGAGGAAGATTTCTAATGAAATCCCCATATTCTGAATTCAGTCCATAAATGTTATTTGAAATAATTTGTCCTCTCTCGATCTAATTTCAACACATACAATTCTACTCATAACTGGGATAACACAACCTACAAGTTCACTTTCAAAATGTGCTCGAAAAATGTGGAATTTGGAGTGTAATATTGAGTTGTCAGCCGTTTCCACAATATTGAAGGGTTGCCATGCTCAAATTATTTTAAACATATTAGCAAAGTAAACAAGAACACGACGAGTTGTAGTGATTCCTTGCCATATTTGTAATATAATTACAACTCTGACGTCATGAGCAGATGGAGAAAACAATTTTTGAGAAGTAGGCAGCGTGCGGGATGAAACATTAACTTCTAAAACTAACCAACCTGACCCAAGATAAGAGAGCTTACATATTCCATGATCCCAACTAACATTACCAATTTGTCCCTTGAATATTTGCATATTGCAGATACTATGACTTAATACTATGGGTATCGCTATGAATTATGCATATACTTACTGTTCTAAGTTATTCGCACAACTTTGTATCCTTGAAGGGAAGAATATCAGTTTCATTGGAACTAATTTTCAATTATTCTGCGTGGGTTTGGATTGATTTTTTTCTTTACTTAATACTGCCAATTCCTTCTATGCAGCAGGTGAGGTAACATAGTAGCATGTTCAGACTCCAGTGTGTTTAACAATTAGTATTGACAGAGGAGTAATAAAACTTAGAATCCCACAATCTGAATCATGACTGCACAGATTCCTTCTACCATCGGCAGGAATCACAAAAGGGGGGAGTTCCCAAATTCTCAGGTAAATTGTGATCGCAGCCATTCTTGAAACTTGTCTGAAGCAGGCTACACCTTCGTTAGGCTACCAACCTGAGGTCGACATGTGGTCATCATAGATATAATTTGCAATAATTAATTGTGGGGATATATATACACCACAGTTTATTAGTGAACACCAGCAATGCTGGCGATAGACGAAACTGCCCAAACCCAGGCCTATATGATATTCTCAGATATGACTCGTAGGTATATCTTCAGGACCACTCCAAGCCTTAGTAAATTACAGTTATCATTCATATTTCATTTCTATTCATTGTTTGTTAGTTCCATCGATTTTTTTTTGTTTCTCAAATACAGTAGATCTATATTCGTGGTATATTTGAAGTGGAGACGTCTACGATGGGCAAGTGCTGCACAACCAAGCGTTTGAAAAGTGTATTCCATTTCTTCAATTTCACTTTTTGCGTAAGTTTCACATTCCTTTACCTTTTCATCCCCTGCATGCCTACAGTCTACTGCAGTATGAATGATGGTCATCTCCGTTTTCTCCCGAAATTTCACTTTCAAAATCGTTCGGTAAGATAGAAGTTGCCAGTAGTGACTTTCGTAAGGAAACCAAAGGAGGTATGGACCTTGAACTAAAACGATAAAACACACAAGAATATTGTCAGAGTTAGATTATACAACAGCCGCGTCACAGTTATTGCGCAATAATGGACAAACTTCGAAGATCGATGACTCTACGACGAAACGTCGTACGGAGACAGGGTTTGGAGCACTAATTCTAGTTTGCGATTGCCTCTGAGCTCTAGTCCCTTTTGATACCCTTCGAGAGCTTGTGTAGACAACTACTGAAATCATATTGGGACAATGCACGTTGGTTGGCCCCAATCAGCTTTTTAGGCGTGATTTCCATGCGTATCCTGTGTGTGTGCCTAATCAACATGCCTACGTGGGGCCCAGATGGGTTTTTGGTGGGCACCGCTGGATTTCCGTGGGCACGGGCTGGTCATGGTCAGTTTTTGTGGGGGCCCGTGTGTGTGTTGTGTGGGCCGATCCATAGGCCAATGCTGGGCATTCGATGGGGCTAATGTTTTTTGCCTCCGATATATGGCCCATATGAGGCCCAGGAGGAAAAATTGCCTGGAACTGCTGGAACGTTTCAAGGGTGTGACCCCAGTCATTTATCACATAAAATCGGGGCTCTTTTGCTTACCTGACTACTATTGTATGGTGTGGCTGAATAGTTTATTATTCGGCCTGGGAAGATCTTTCTGTATTCCTTTCTCACCTGGGAAGGAAGCATCAACTTCATCGGTCCTCTGGTTCTGAATGTGTTCCAATCCAGGCAAAGTTTAGGGAGGAGACTTAATTCTTCTCTACATACCTTCATACCTGCCTGTATCCCTACATGCATGCCTACATGGCTCTTTATAAGCGATGCTCGCGGAAGCCTACTGCCAAGTTCCGAGGTGACTGTGCAGCTGAAAGAGCAGCGGGGCTAAGCTTGCTGGTACGTGGTAAGGTAGTCGTGGTGCGTACAGGCACTCTCCATCCAGTCAGCGTACACAAGTGCGTACATGGCATACGCACAAACGCCGCATTTACATACATATTTGAACGATTTATTGCGTCTTTGACCACAATAATGTAACAAGTAATACAAGTACAAGCGGTGAAGTTGCAATGCAATAAGCATTCCCGAATAAGGAATAAGAGGTGAAGAATACATAATGAAACGACAGTAAGGGCATTGCTGGAGAGGCAGAACAGTCGCTATATGCCACC
>JAUOBX010443207.1:0-10419 GCA_032360705.1 Eupentacta quinquesemita
GTTCGGGTGCGACGTCACAAAATATTGCGCAATCAAGTTTCCCGCCAATTTTTCGGTAAAAGTGGTGTAACTTCAAATGCTAATAACTAGGCATAGGAATATCGGATTGAGATGGGGTTTGGACCAATATATTTAGTTATACATTATCCAGAAGGTCACTCCTAATGTTATGGAGCCTGCAGTATACCTTTAAGAATTGTCATGAAGTCAAATTCAGTGCTAATCAAGGAGTGGATCGACCGAGCAGGAGAGGGTGTTGTTCTTCCTCTCCCACCTAGGTTTTGTCTTCGCGAATTTACCACACAATTGAGCGATCGATCTGGAGGGAATTTCTGGACATTTCAAGTAAAATGACAACATGAAGGAATCGTAGTGAAAGAGGTAGCATGTCCAAGGCAGGCTAAATTCATCCCGCAATGAAATGGTTGAAGTGTGAGAAGGAAGTGGAGAAGAGAAATGCATTTTCCCGAAAAACATGGGGCCACAGTGCCTAAATTTCATTTTGAGGCTCTGCATCCCTCCTTCTCACCATACATGAGCATGTATCCTCCTTTCCACCCTTTTGCGAATGAAGGAAAAACACATGGTCAGCAATAATTTGTATTCTCAACTCTTCGGCCTCTTTTATTGGCCAGTCACATAAGAACTGGAAAGTTGGTACTGTGATTATATAGATGATTCACAGAGGCACATATCATAGCACATATCATGGCAAATTAGCTCGAGAGGATTGGCCCGGGTAATCTGTGACATGGGGCGGGGTACGTCTAAGTAGGAGGGGTGTATCTTACAGTATCTGAGTAACGCAGACTCCATAGAAATGAAATGGCTTCCGCCATGCTCCTGGTAAAACTAAACGAGGTGGGGGAGTTGCTCTGCTGTATAAACTTTCCTTGGGAACTAAATTCTGTGACATTGGTACATCGGCGAAATCATTTGAATCCCTCTGTATAGATGTACAGAGTAATAACACTACTTCGAGTCTTGTCATCCTCTACCGCCCACAGACCAAGTCTACAGGATGTTAATTTAACATTTTCTCAGGAGAGTTCTCAGATCTGATTGGCCAGTACCTGTTGAGACCCACACCTGTGATCGTAACGGAAGATTTCAACGTGCAACGGATAATTCCACCGACAGAAATGCAATTGCGTTTGCAAAAGTTCTGTCAACATTTGGACTTCAACAACATATTCGGTCCCTGGAGGCGAATACAGAAAAACGCCGTTTAAAGCCTTCCCTAGCCTCAAATCGGCCTGAAGATAGCATGTTTGGACACTATTTATTTGACATAGAAACTATGCAAATTGGAGCATGTCAAATCGAAGAGTTGCATATTTCATCACCGGGCCACTCAATTCGGATTCTACGGGTCCGAATTACCCGGCTCGCAACATCTTTCTCTGAAATCTCGTTTGGCGGAGTTATGATTACGGTTTCCACGAACCCCCACCCCCCTCCTCGAAAAAAATGAAAAAGTTACTACATTATCGGTGAAATTGGTGATTCAATATCGGTTGAGAAAATTGTAACTTTAGTATCGGTTAGACCCTTGATTCATCATCGGTTAGAAAAGTTACTTCATTATCGGTCAATTGTTATATCATGATCGGTTAGTGATTCATTATCGGTCAATTTTTATATCATCCGTTAGTGATTCATTATCGGTTGGTTACTTCATTATCAGTTGTAACACATGTGCAGCTAGAATTAATTGGGGTGAAAGGTCTTGCTATCATGCAGCTGCAAATGTCTGGAACAATCTGCCACGGCATATCAGGTCTGCTGGTAATTTATCAACATCCAAGAACAATTTGAAAGCTTACCTTTTTCAGATTTCGTTCAATTAAGTTTTTTGTTTTTTGTTGTTCTTGGCAGGGCGCCATGAGCGGGTTCGGGCGGATACTGGCGCCTTTCAAGTGTACACTATTATTATTACTACACTAGAGACTTCCAAACATAGCCTGGAATCCAATTCGTTTTCATCGTACAGCGCTTGGGGGCAGTGTATAGAGTGCTTTATAAATATTGTATGATTTCTATTATTATACACACAGGGCGTAGTTCCCTAAATTTTAAATGCCTTCGGCGATGAATAAAGAGGAGCACAGATCGGAAGGAACACTTTATAACACAGAGTAATCATTTGCAATCGTTTCAGATTCGACATTGGGGGGATTGAAAACATTTAATTACTCGGAGGGTGGTTGCACTCATCTCCGTTCCTAATGTTGTTTAATTATGGAATGAATATATATTCAGGATGCAGAAAATCGACTACGGGGTTCAACATTCTCATCTCATATGTTCTTTCATCAGCCAAGGAAATGAAGAGACACACCGAGCCGGAAGCTGGGGTTGGTAAGTGCTCCGTCTTACCGAAACATTACGATATCAACATGTTGATATATTATCACAGGCGTTCGACAAGACGTCAGTTTGACGTAGTATCCCAACATGTTTATTCACAGCGTAAGGGAACCTGTCATAGGGTGTCTTGGAATATATCATTCGATATATTATTAGCATCACACAGAAGTAACTTCCTGCACTTTCCTGATTGTTGATATCTTGACGAAGTCAGAGGAATCTATGCAGTAATGAGTGTGTTTGCGTGCGTGTGCGTGTGCGCGCGTGTGTGTGTGTATGTGTATAATTGTGTATATATGACACTTGGCTTGTAAACACAATAACCCAACCCCACCTGGATTTATGCAGCTCATATTTGGTATGTGTGTTTTCCATGATGAGTAAATGATCCATATCGTTCTTGGGTCAGGTCAGAGGTCATCTAGGGTCAGTAAACGGCAAACACGATGAGTCCAGAATACTCGGCCTGAGAATACTGGAAACCTATTATTTTTGGTGTATATTTGGGGTCATTTGAGGGGAGGCGGAAATAGGGGTTGTGAAAAGTACAAACCTAGCAAGGGCACACAGTTGAGATTTGTAATCGGCCGTCTCAGAGCACAGTCGTTTTAGTTGCAGTCACTGACTGTGAACAATTTACTTTTTGAGACTTTTTGAGACTCATCTAGTTATCGCTTCTGATTCTTGCACGTTTGGATGTAGGCCTAGTACTGGTTATTGGACCAGGAAGAGTTGCGAGTGAGTTCAATAGAGTACCGAAGTGTGACGTCACGATCAGCTGTTGCGTTCCTGAATTCCTCGCACAATCGCGGTACACATGTTGTTGCCTACAATATCTTAAAGAGGCGTTATCATACTGAAGGAGTTACGAGAATATCCAGCATGTTGTATCTACTGCAGCTTCTTGAGCCCCTAAAAAGCCGAATATGTATAGCTCATGACGGAAGGAACATAGGCATATTTAAAAATTCGTCTAACATTCGAGCAAAAAGTTCAATCGTGAGCGATTGTCGAAATTTAAAGTACGTTTCCAGCTCATTGACAACGAGAGTATAGCCTAACATTGGCAACAGCTGAGCGTGACGCCACGACGACGGTACTCTATAGTCATGAAGACGTCATGGAGACGTCACGTTCTTGGTGACTATCAGGACATCAGATGGTAGGTGCTCAATATCGTTGAGCTATCTAAGGACGTGCTTTACTTGTAAAGTTTGCGATATACACGATGTGGCCGTCTTTCGGTGACCATGTTGATTTGTGATATATTCTACAGTAAGTTCAGCTTGATATAGTTACCTCTCTTTCTGAAACGTCCTGGTCAGTGCAATACCGACTGTGTGTACATATGTACATGTATGTTATTCATGTGTAGTTATTATTCACTAAAATAACTCAATCACGTTGAATTATGTGGAGTTGTTAAGGTGTAGTGGTTAGTTCACTCGCCTAACACGCTGAAGGTTGTGCGTGCGAATCCCGGCTCGGACGTTCAATCTGGACCCCCCACCTATCAACCCTTCAGTAACATGGAGACATATGAGGAACCCGAGTACAACCGGCGCTGATACATATACTGCTGCCATACATACTCTCCGAGATTATCGTAGTGGGTACATGGTTTTAATGAGTGAGGTAATGTGTCAAAGCGCCTTGAACAGTTGTGCGCTATATATAAGACGCGGTATATTTATGAAATGAAAATGAAACAGCAAAAGACAATGCTAGACAACACAATCATTTATATCATTTATATCAAAATATTATATTCTGTCGCAGGGAGGAAGCGGTCCGTGGGAAGTGGTGGTAAGTACTAAAGCACACCTATAACCACCCTACATATTTGTCAGACACTCAGTCAAACCGGTGTCATTGTTCGATAACTTCAATTTAGTATATGTCCATTTATTTGGCGAAATACATCTTGGTATCCGGGTGTCCTTCACGAGAATGTTCTCTAACATTTCTATGGACCCCCTAGATATAATATCATTTGCAGAGATGTGTGCGTACTCACTAGTTCTGTATAACTCAACGCAGGAGCAACATGGCGGCCATTAGAAGCATATACCTATATCTATACTACACTCAATCTACGTAATAAGGCTCAGTGACATGCTATGATAAACAATGTTTACACTGGATGCGATCACTGAGCGCGATGACAACATTCGTAATTTTTTCAGCAGCTTTGACACGCATGTGTATTTATATATTATTATAAATGTTTTATTTATAATACAAACTACTCACATATCCCCTAAATTGAGTTGATGGGGATGAAAGGGACCATAGAAAGAAATTATATAGTTCTAACGAGATCGGGATCACAGGCAATTTGTCTACGTTGGCATTGAGGAATAGACTAGAACAAATGTCATGACTATACGTTAGTATGGATCAGTTGCACCCACAATTGAAGAACAATACCATAGTGTTTTCGATTGAAAAGTTGTCACAAACGTGAATGATTCCAGATTATATGATTCTCCGTCAGAATGTAATCGAGATGAGTGCGAGGGTGCCGAGTATGCCTACTTACAACAGAGTGACCTTCCATAACAACATATACCGAGTTATTAACGCCACATAATTAGCCAAACCATTCCCGATCCTCTGAATACACTAACCGCCAAAGTAGAAAACAACACCCAATTGCCCCGATCAGGTAATTATGAAAATGGCATGCCTTCTTCACTTCACATACGTTGTGGACCGAGGCGAATTCGGTTTCCCGTGACGAATTCAGTCCCCTTCGCCGTCAGAGCTATAAAAAGTCACATCCGTTTTCACTTACTGCTCCGCTCAAGACCGCCCTGCCAGTTGACCTTACTCCCCTCGTTTATCACCTCGAGTGTGCTGTGGGCTGTAATTGGTAGTTGTTAATTATGACAGGTTTGGTTCATAGTGGAAACACACGTGTACGCAGGACCTGAACAATAGGCGAAATGGCACTTTCAGAGGGGGAAAGGAATATAGTGAGAACAGCACAAATATCCTCGAGCGGGCTGGAGTCGCTGGACAGACCAGGATTTATGAGAGTCAGGAATCTCTGGGGGACAGGGCCACCGGTCGATTTTTTATGTGCAGTTGAGATCTCATGGGTACCCACGATTAACAAATATTTTTTAATTTATTCTCTTCCATTTTCTGTTCTTTCTCAGAAATGAAGCGAAACTGTGAAGGTGGCGGTAAGTACAAAATACAGACCTACCCTTCAAAACCCTCTATAGCCCAACAATTCTGGGAAATTCAGACAACTGTTGTCGATGGTCATTTTCACAAATTTAGAAGCATTCTTGCAAATGCAACCCAAACATAAATGGGAAGATAATACGAAGGCGAAAATATAAACAAAATGGATATCCAACCCGAATGTGTTGGCATATTCCCGATGAAAAGCTCATTTCATGCCAGCCTAGGCCTAGGCCTAGGCCTAGCCTGGCTTGAATTGCACCCTAGGCCTAGCCATGGATACGACATAGTTGCCTGAGCGGTGCACAGTTGTCAATCAGTCAATATTGTCAACTGCAGCTTCCTCCACATCCTGCCTCGCGTTAGCAGTTCTTGACTGCAGTGATAAACAAGGGCGTGTCATCAGCGATGTCCCATCAGTAAACATACTGCATATATATATACCTGCGTATTGGGGGCTTTTAGAATAATCCCGCGGTATCCCCTGCCTGTCGTAAAGGGGAGTGAATTTTCGCTCTTTCGGAGTGTTCACTCGTATGGAGTGAATTTTTTCCACTCCACTCGTTGGAGGAGTGAATTGTTCACTCTTTTGTTTTAAGAGTGTAAGTTATCAGGCTGAACTCGGAATACTTGTACCTGCGCAGTTAGAGCCATCAATGCTATCACTCGAATACTGCGAGCGCTGTAGCAACGCCCGGGCGTAACAACTGCAATGTGCATTTTTTTTAGATTTCCCATCTAAGAAGTCAAACATATTTCATTACTCATATCGTTTAACTTGTGCTCTTCAACGATTACTTAGATTTCCTTAGTTCAAGAAATGAAGCGAAACTACGGTTACGGTAAGTCTTCAAACAGAAACCTTATCCTGTGAAAATGTATCTCGACTCGCATCAGCAAATATTGCGAACAAGATCGAAGATGGAGAGATTGAACGTATTTCACGACCTGAAAAAAAAACGTTTTCATCCGCCTTGGTTGTCGGCGTGATGTGGACCATTGCCAATTATTCATAAATGTCGAACCTCTTTCATATGTTCATTCGTTTCCGGAGAGCGCAATTTGAGTAAGCGGCAGTTCGTGAATCCCGTTGAGTTTCCAGGGGGAACGTATCAGCAGCTACAATCCCCGACAACAATATTGAAACACTACAGTACCGTGGAACAACCGCGTAGTGCGACAATCGCAGCACTGAAACTCCCACACCGCCCTCCAATGTGTCGCTCAACGAATGCGTTGTCAAATAATAACATCGAATCTGAGAGTGGAGGTGTCCAATTTAAATCTGGCGAGGATTGTATGATCACTGTACAAAGCATTTGGGAGCTATTATCGGCTGCCCCAAAAAACAATTTGATATGACACGTGGTCACATTTCCTCAGAAAGGTTGATGTAGTCATTAGGTGCGATATCCATAGGCCTACTGTATAATTTCTTCACTCCCACTAATGACAAGTTGCCCCCTCTTACTGGTCATCATGAGTTCCAACAATTTTTTTCGTCCCGGATTTTTTCCATCCAATAGAAGGGCAATTACCTGGAAGTTGCCAAGACCCGCGAGAGAACTCATGTGGCGATTTCTGAGATGCTATAGCATTTGGAGACCTAAAATGATTTCGAGCTCAACTGAAAATCAGGTGTCATCACAGCCACGATCTAATATTGACATGACACAGTACACTATTGACCTCACAGACAGAATCAATGAGGGTATATGGTTGAGTGTTACTAAGTATATAGTGTGGAAGGAACGAATCCTACAACCGTGATTTGAATAGGAGTGTATAAGTATATGGATCGGTATGTGACAGCCATATCAGATTAACGGTGTAATACGTCTCAGTACCACGATTTGTGAATGTTAACCCCAACCCGAACGACACGGGAACTTTCCGGCAAATTTTGGAAACGAAGGATTAAAAAAAAATATCCATAAATATTGAAAAACAATCTAAGTTGTTGTTAATATCATATTTATTCATAATATATCCACTTTGAGGCATACAACAGTATTTTCATGGAATTCGGGGAGTAAAACTAAGTGAGCCTATTTATGACTTTTGAATTTTCCCCCACACTAAAGTCAATGAGAATGGATATTGACAAATTTTTGGGCACTTCTTGCAAACTAACAAACAGGAACACTTTAATTGACGTGTAGTACATCTATTATTACTAGAAATGTGAGAAAAATTAACCTCAGGTATGTTCTTGCTTCGATTTGGGATGATTTCCCGTCATCTCACGATTCTAACTGACTTTGTGCTGTTTCATTTCTGGTACACTGGATTTTTGACCATTTGTTTTCTTTGTTTCGCGAGCAGATAAGTCCCATAAAATATTATAAATAATACGTATCTTATTAGAAGTTGATTTTCGTAGATACCGATATTTTAGCGAAATTTTCCTCATTTGTTTGCCTAATTTGGTCATATTTCAAAAAGTAGATAGGGGGTAGGTCTGTGATTCTACAGCTGAGCAGCTGTTGTGGTGTTGTCACTTCTAAAAATGGTTTCGATTGACCTTTGGTTGACCCCTAAATTTCAATAATTGGGGGAAATGATCCATACATTCTATACCAGCAAATCATACATCAAATGAAAGATAATTCTGTCCTCTTCCATGTAAAATAGGTGTCATGCCAGTACGTGTCATACTTTTTTTTAGCAGGATGTGTTCCAAAATTGCCAGTTTCAATGTTACCATTCCTGACAAAACCCGTCTCGAAGTCCTTAGGACACGAAGCAATGATTTATAGTGGTATACCATTGGGCAACTAAACCTGCTCCAGCAACCATAACAGCTATTGGTCGAACCCCATTTTGTCACCCAACTCATATGAATTTACAATTAGGCCAATCTTTAATCTACCTTCCTATCCATCTAAATATTTCCACTAACAAATATTCTATACGGAATGTTCATCTCATCGGTTCCGAAGGGCCGGATGAATATTGTAGTATTTTCTCCCATATTCACTGGTGCCGGTCACCATCGAAACAACTGACCCAGGGTTTTAAGTTTTCGAAACATGTGAAAAGTCCCTAGTTTATCAAACTTTTGTTGGTGAACACATTGTCCACAAAGTAAACGATAATATGCCTGTGAAAATAAGTTCAAACTCTCCAAGAATCGTTTAACATCTTTCAGTGTACAAACTAAATTATTCCTGTATATATATGTGTATGAGTGCGTTAGGTCCTGCATCAGTGTCCAGTGGCTTAGACGGTTGTTTGTCTCACCTAGAGTTGTGTACAGTGAATTGGGTTCCGCTGTTTCCCAAATATGTATTCAAGGAGTGTTGGTGGCGTGAGCAGATTTCAACTCTCGCGAGGATGTGCTTAAGAACAGTCAGTCAGTCAAATTATTCATTTATTAGTTGTGCTATTGATCCCAAACAAGTTTCCTCGTCCTAGCCCCTCCTTATGTCATCTGACGCGAACCTCGCGAAATGAATGTTATCAATGATTGATTGTGATTAGTCTGATTACATGCTGATATTCTGCCCTACGGGTCGAGTCTTAGAAATAACAAGTATGGTTATTACTAGTAAGATTTTTTTTTAAGATATCGAGAACTATTGGGTTGCTTATTCTATAACATAATGATACACACTGTTTAATTATGAATATGACGGCTTGAAGATATATATGTTGTTGTTACATGACATTTGCAAATAAACTGACGTGCGCCATATTCCACAGAGAGGAATATATACGGATCAACACCAGGTATCTCATGCAGCCTCCACAATTTAATTGGAAATTCAATATATAAGAAGAGATAATATAGTTACGTGAGCGTGTGACGACTTGAACTCCATGCATCTGAGTCTCAACTCTTCACCTACCAGGCGGGATTAGCGAGGCGAGGCTTACGCCCGACAGTAGCCAGACTCTCGCTCGAGGGCGCTCCTATGGCTGACCATTCAATAGCAGATGTCAGGCACCGGTGCCCACGTAACCACTCGGCCCGATTCTGGGGCACCTACATTAGTTTCGAGCGGCGAGTGACACCGACAAGAGCCTATGATGCCTATATGATACATCGGCCAGTATAGGGCCAACGCTCAGGACTGAATTGTAGGACATTTTCCAACAGTGGTAGGCAAAGGGTTAAAGTTGAATGAACTGTCACTAATAAAGTGAATCGTAGATGGATGACAACAACTGCATAACTGGGCTCATTAGTCAGTTAGTTTCCACGATCCCATTTCTAGAAAAAAATGGCAAGCAGTTTGAGTCTATAAGAGATGGCAATACGCTGCATCCGCTGAGCGAGTACGAGAGCTGCTAGAGATTGAAATGTTGCCAAAATACTGGAACTTACCCATTTTTTCCCTTCTCTCTTTATAAGTGATTATTATTTCAACTGACATACCGATCTAAGTATGCCTTATCCAATACACGCATGTGCAATATTCGACATGAGCTATCAAACGTAAATAACGTGGTTCACAGCGTACTGTCTGTTATCACATATTTTCGTAGTGACATTCATTACAACATATTAACTCGTTGTTATCTGATTACAGACCACTGAAAAAGGACCGCTGGGACTGGGGCTTACTGGATCAACTGAATGTAACACTACTACTATTGTACACTTTACAGTAACCAGCTCTTGGTGGATTCGGGTAGAACAAAATTAGTTGGAGATCACTAGCATTGTCATACTGATAATTATGTAATCGGATGGTTAAAGAAAATGAATATGTGTATGCGGGTTGTGACAGAGGTGGTGGTGTCTTGCATTGTTTAAACTAATTATATCAGTATGTCGGTAACTCAAGGATTATTGTGTTTCTTTCATAATTCGTGTTAATTAATGGATTCCACATGCAGCTATGACCC